>PVKU01004178.1:0-87540 GCA_004027475.1 Anoura caudifer
ATTCCCCCCCTTTAGTTTGTGTCCATGTGTCATAAGTTCTTTAGCTTCTACATTTCCCACACTATTCTTGCCCTCCCCCTGTCTATTTTCTACCCACCCTCTGTGCTACTTGTTCTCTGTACCTTGTCCCCCTCTCTCTTCCTCCCACTCCCCTATTGCTAACCCTCCATGTGATCTCCATTTCTGTGTTTCTGCTCCTGGTCTAGTGGTTTGCTTAGTTGGCTTTTGTTTTAGGTGTGGTGGTTAATACCTGTGAGTTTGCTGTCTTTTTACTGTTCATATTTTTTTATCTTCTTTTTCTAGATAAGCCCCCTCAACATTTCATATAATAAGGGCTTGGTGATGATGAACTCCTTTAACTTGACCTTATCTGAGAAGCACTTTATCTTCCCTTCCATTCTAAATGACAGCTTTGCTGGATAGAGCAATCTTGGATGTAGGTCCTTGACTTTCATGACTTGGAACACCTCTTTTCAGCCTGTAAGTTCTCTTTTGAGAAATCAGCTGACAGTCTGATGGAAACTCCTTTGTAGGTGACTCTGCCCTTATCCCTTGCTGCTTCTAGAATTCTCTCCTTCATTTTAATCTTGGCTAATGTAATTATGATGTGCCTTGGTGTGTTCCTCCTTGAGTCCACCTTCTTTGGGACTCTCTGAGCTTCCTGGACTTCCTGGAAGTCTATTTCTTTTGCCAAATTGGGGAAGTTCTCCTTTATTATTTGTTCAAATAAGTTTTCCACTTGCTCTTTCCCTTCCCCTTCCAGTACCCCTATAATTTGGATGTTGGGACATTTAAAGATGTCCTGGAGGTTCCTAAGCCTCTCCTCATTTTTTTGAATTCTTGTTTCTTCATTCTTTTCTGTTTGGTCGTTTCTTTCTTCCTTCTGGTCCACTCCATTGATTTGAGTCCCAGTTTTCCTCCCATCACTATTGGTTCCCTGTGTGTTTTTCTTCATTTCACTTATTGTAGCCTTTATTTTTTCATCTAATTTGTGAGCAAAATCAACCAACTCTGTGAGCATCCTGATCACCAGGGCTTTGAATTGTGCATCTGATAGGTTGGCTATCTCTTCGTCGCTTAGATAAATTGGCTCTGGGGCTTAGATTTGTTCTCAGGTCTGAGCCATTTTTGTTTCAGTTTTGTTTTGTTTTGTTTTGTTTTAGCCTAGTCACAGCTATTACATAGTGAGAGGTGGAGCGTTAGGTGTTCCCCAGGGTGGGGCAGCCCAGTTGCTGGGTAGTGATGCTGTATGTGGGGGTGGGGTCCGAGAGGGAACAATGGTGCTTGCTCTGCTCACTCTCGGATTCCAGTCCCTTCCGCAGCTCCCCCTTTGCCTGGATTATCTGCATGCCAATGTGGGACCACCTGGTCAGCCAGCCGCCTTGGGCGGTCTCACTGGGTCTGCACAGTTGCCACCCTGTGCCCAGGGTCTGCTAGCCGCCGCCTGTGCACCTGGGGTCTGCCAGCTTCTGCTGCCTGCAAGCCCAGTCCACACCTCCACTTTTTCCTGCTGCAACTCTGCTCCTCTTACCGGTCTGGATGAATGGTTGTTGGACTTCCAAACAGTTCAATTTTCTATGAGTTCTGGTTGTTTTCTTGTTTCTAAATCTTTGTTGTCCTTAATTTTGGTTGTGAGAGGAGGTACAGTGTGTCCACCTACGCCTCCATTTTGGCTGGAAGTCCGATGTGTTTCTTGTACATAGATGTTTCTCTCCCTCTCTTGCTCCCTCCCTTCCCTTCTGTCTAAAAATGTAAACAAATAAAATCATTAAAAAATTTTTTAAAAAACTTTTCAGAAAGTGTTTTTATCTTCTTGCCCAGTAGAAAAGAATATCATTTTTTGTAACATTGTGACAACTTTTAAAGCTTTTGAAATTTTTTACCATGTATAAACAAATACAATGTGTAAATTTTAGGAAGGGCATGACAGAGAAAGTAAATTCTCTTTCTCTCCATTTCTTATCAAGTCTTACTTCCTAGAGGCAATTCCCTTATAATTCATGCTGTTTAGGTTTCCTGATATTTATCATAATTTCTTCAATCAATGTAATTATTTATTGGCTTATCAATTTTAACCTGTATCTCTCCACAGTAATAGATAAATTGAAATTTCTCCTTTCCATCTCTCCACCTCTAAAATTTTGTTAATTGTTGTAAATATTTGTAACATTTATATTACTTTGTGACTAAATTAAATACAAAATTAATTTGTATACAGGTTGACTAAGAGTTAAAAATGAAAACCCAACATTCACCATATTATAATTTAATAAATATTAACAGTAGAACCATGTAGTCTGACTAGACTCATAGTGACCCAAATATATTCCTATGTCATTAAAACTTTGTGACTCAAAAGGGAACCTTCCATGTATCAAGATCTATGGATCTTTTATATTTTGTCAAGATTTTTTCACTTTTGCTGGTCTTATACCTCTATTACTTGTATCCCATATGGTTCTGTTTGTTAGAATCCATTTTTATTTTGCTGAAGTATGTCTATGAGTAATTTTTCACATACAGAATGGGATGTTAAACATTTTGAGTTCTTACATGTTTCTTAGTTTGCCCTCACATTCAATTAGCAGTTTGGCTAGGTATATTATTCTGATGAAGACTCTCTCCTTAACCAAATTTAAGCTCCTCCAAGCTGCCTTTTTAAATTTTTTTAAGATTTTATTCATTTATTTTAGAGAGACAGAAAGAGAGGGAGAGAAACATCAGCATACATGGGAAACATTCATCAGCTGCCTCTCACGCATCCCAAATGGGGACCTGGCCCACAACCCAGACCTGTGCCCTGACCAGGAGTCAGACCAGAGACCTTTCAGTCTGCAGGAGGGTGCCTGGCCCACTGAGCCACACCGGTTAGGGCTCAGCCTTCTTTTTGACTATCCCTCATCTTTAGACTCTGTCCTTAGCCTGCCCAGCCCACTTCTAGCAAGAATCCTGCTAAGTAAGTTTAGCAAGAATTAATCCCATTTTTGATATCTTATCACCATTGATAACTGATCAAGTTCTTCATTCTACACCCTTGATATCTAAATATTTGGACTACTTTTAGCAAGAATCCTGTAGGACAAGTTTATTCAGAATGACCCTACACTTCATGTCTCCTCTTAGTGATTGTCCACCCATTGACCCCCTCAGAAGGTATTCCACCTCTAAATCCCCAGGTGTCTTTTCTGTGTTTAGAGTTGAGCTCAGTTTTACTGAAGCCTCTCTCCCACATTGCAATGGTACTGAATAAAAGCTGTCTTAATTGCCATTAACCAGTGTCTGGCTCTGTTTCTCTTTCACAATTCTAGAATTTTGAAATACTGTGAAAAGTTCAAATACTCTTCCCTCTCAATTTTGAAGACCTTGAATGCTAAAGATGACAATTTCTTTATAGAAGTGTTTTGTTTATTTGCTTGTTTTGCTTTTCCGCCCCCCTCTTTGTGTGCCTGGTTGCCTACTCATATTCCTGTATAGAGAGCAGTCTGAGTTTCCTCTGTGTGTGCGTTTTTCCGATAGGCCTATTCCTTGCACTCCAGCTCTGTGTGAGCAGGAGGTGCTTATCATTTCATCTGGCAGGGTTCTCTGCAAGGTATGTGGGGAGAAAGCAGGCAATCTGGTGACTTCCTCAACTGACTTCATCATGAGGGTGGAGTGTATTCTTCATGAATCATGCCTGAATAAAGCTGCTGTTCCTTCTCTCCTTCCTTCTCTGCAAGCCTAACCTGCTTTTTTGTCAGGCTAAATATTCTCTCTAGAATTTCTCTAGGAGCCAGCTCCAAGCAAATCCCCACTGTCTTCAGAGAGCATCTCTGCTGTGATTAGCAGATAAACCCTTATAAAAAGAGGTTGGGTTTTTCCTTTGGTGGATAACTGTGTCAGATTGTTTCGTGGAAATTCACACCACTGACCCCCTTCTGTGCTCTTTGATATCTCGGGGATTGGAAATTTGGGATCTACATTTTCCAAAATCCCCTACCAGTGGAGTTCAGGCTAGGGCCAGCCAACGAAAAGCATTCAAATGAAGGTTGGAAAGCAAACAAGAAACAGAAGCCATATATTATTACTCCTTGGGCAGCAGCAGAAAGACAAGAAGTTTTGCTTTGGCCTCCAAGCGTTTCCCCACACATTGCCCACCTTGGCACTACGTGCAGCATTAATCATTGTAATTCCCAGCACTTCTGACTCTGAAAACTAGTGGCAAGTCTGAGAGCAAAGGATGACTTTCCCTGACCTTCAGCCCTCCAGCTGGTCTAATGGTTTGGTAAAACCCGAAATAAATTCCTTCCTGTTTGAAATATCTAGAGTAGTTTCCTTTTCCCTGATTGATTCCCAACTAACAAGTGACAAAGACAAAGAGAGCTGGGAAGATAAACTTGCTTTGAGATAAAATTGGTTAAAGAACATCCCACATGGTAAAGATAGGAGGTGGAAGATCTGAGAAGAGAGGAGAAAAGGTTGAATCACCGAAGCCTCCAGCAAAGAATAAAGGGCCCAAGAGCCCTTCAAGGAGAAGGTGCCTGGGGGGTTACTTTTAGATTCTGAGAACACAGCTTTTTTGTTTGGCACTATATTCCTCATGCAGAGCATCCTTGACACAGAATTGGTATATGATAAACATGTTCAATAAATGTGTGACCCAGCAGAAAACTGCCTTTCTTTGTGCTTCAGTTAGGGTGCTTTGGTGGCAAGTAATAGAAAATCCAGCTCAAACTAGCGTAAGTAATACGAAGGAATTTATTATCCTACATAACTGAAATATTTTTTCAGAGCTATGCTGAAACTTGATATTACAGCTTCAGGCAAAACTTAACATTCCTAAAAGAGATAGGGTTGGACTAGATTAGAACTCATGCCTAGCCCTGGACCTATTTCTGTGTAGCTGGGGCTGGGCACAGGAACTACTTTTAGTAGAGTCACTGGATAACTGTAGACTCAGCAATGGATAAGACACATCCAAATGACTCCCTGTGAGTATAGAGAATCCCATTTATCTCAATACATCCCCAGCATTCTCTGGGCAAAGATATTTATTCCCTGGAACTAGTGCTTATAAGGAAGAGGGTATGCCTCTGCCCTAGGACCTACCCACAACAGGCAAAGCCTGGGTCTTCAGAATTTTCTGTAGCAACTGAAAGTAATGATATAAAACCTAGATCCCACTTTCTCTGACCTACTCCAGGACTTAGCTCATTAAATTATTCCCTCTTGCTTCTGTTAGATAGGACAGATATTAAACCAAGGCAGGGAGGAGGACAGAGACATGTCTCACCCACTAACTCAGCAGTCTTGAACCTGGTCAGATATGATTGCCAGGTGTTCCAAACATCACAGAAAACACCATGATAGCACAGGAGGAGGAGGAGCCCTTGAAATTCTGTATGTATTATTGCCACTATCTGGGAAAGAACGTCTTTGAAACTGTGTATTCATCCCAAGGTCTAGAAGTGGGAAGAGGAAGGGGTCCGCAGTGCTCAAAAAAAAAAAAAAGCACATAAACAACTTTGGTTAATTGCCTGCCTCTAGTCACTATTTGTTTTAGGAGGGGGGTCCCCAGTGCTTGCAGGAAGAGGCCATAAACTTTGGGTAACTGCCTCAACTTTAGTTAACTGCCTCCTGTCATATCTGTTTTACCAGATGACCAAGTGTGGTCTGGAGCAGATAAGAATTCTGGATCAACAATCCTCCATACATACATACCTACATCTAGGTGGTCATGTCCCCCCAGGGGAAGCTGGCACCACCTTTACCCATCAATCAATGTGTAACTCACTCACCACATCTTCCCAACTCTGTAAGTCCTCAGAACAAAGGACTTGCCTTTCTCCCCGAACATCAGCAACAATTCCCCTGCTTGTCCCTGAGGACATTCTGCTTACTCACTATCTTGCTGATCTATAATTCTTTACTACCTCAATGAAAAGAACCAAGTTTTTCCCACACTTCTATATCATCAGGATTTCTCTCTCTACTTGATTGTTTCTGTGAGCATGCAAGCATGCTGTAATTTCTCCTTTCTTTAAAATGTACCTCTCTTGAACTTTACACCTTTCACTGGTTATTACCCTATTTCCAAGCTCATCTTTACAGAAAAAAAAGATTCCTTATAAAGTTGTGTGTCCTTGAAGTCTCTATTGCCTCTCATTTTCTCTTGAGCTCATTGTAATCAAGCTCTTATGCATGTAACTACTGAACTTCTCTCATCAAGATCACTAGCAGTCCCCTGGCTGGTGTGGCTCAGTGGACTGAGCATCAGCCTGCAAACCAAAGGGTCACTGGTTTGATTCCCAGTCAGGGCACATTCCTGGATTGTGGGTGTGGTCCCAGGGCAGGTGCTTTTGGGAGGCAACTTGATGAATTCAGGAGACAACTGATTGATGTTTCTCTCCCTTGCTTACCTCCACCTTCTGCCTCTCTCTAAGAAATAAATAAATAAAATCTTTTTAAAAAGCAGTCTATTACAAATGGAAGTATTTATAAGGAGAACAATAAATGTCTAGAATTTGTTTAAAAATACTCCTTCCAGAGCATAGTGGGGGAAGATGGAACAAGACTAACAAAATATTCATAATTGGTTAAGCTAAGTAATGGGTACATGAATATTCATTATGTTCTACTTTTGTATATGCTTAGAATTTTCCATAACATAAATAAATACATATATACATACAACCTATATACTGAATAGTTCTTTATTTATGCTTCCGGTCCTGACTTTTATTTTCCCTTCCTTCCTTTTTTTTTTAACTCCAGATATGCATTTTCAACTGGTTACCCAACATTTCTACTTGATTGTTTAACAGTCATCTGAAATGCAACATGTCTGAAAGGAAGTCTGGATCATCCCCCTCTCCACTGCAACCCTGCCCACCCCTCCGCCCAGAAAACTTCTCCTAGGGTTTTCTGTATCTGTAAATGCCATTGCATTGACCTGCTTGCTCAGACCAAAAACTCTGGAGTCATTCTTCACACCTCTCTTTCTCTTATAATTCACATCCAATCCCACAATGCATCAGCAAAATGCATTTGGAATCTCACAAGTTTTCACCACTTTTACTGCTGCCATCCTTGCCTGTCATTAGTACCCTGAGCTCCTGCAAAGGCCTTTTTACAAGTCTCCTTACTTCCACTTTGGCCCCTACAATTTGTTTTTCACAAGCAGCCAGTGATTTTTTTAAAATGTGGATTAGATCTAGTCACTCCTTCCTCTCAACTTTTCAGTAAGTCCCATCACACTTAAGAGTAAAACCCAATATCCACATGATGACCTGCAAGGCCCTTCGTTATCTGCACCCAGCCTCCAGCCCCAGGTGCCTGATTGTATCTCTCACCACTCTTACTGTATTCAACGAGCTCCAGCACAATGGCCTCCTGCTATTCCATGAGCCCACCAAGGAGATTCCGGCCTTGAGGTACCTGCTGTTCCTTCTGCCTGGAATGCTCTTCCTCCAAGTATTTGCATGGATTACACCCTCACTTTATTCCAGTCTCTGTTCAGTTATCACCTATGTAGGGCTTTCTCCAAACAATATATGTAAAATAAGTACTCCTGTCACTCTCTATCCCCTTCCTACTTAATTTTTCATGTATTAATATTATATATCATTTATTACCTGCTTTGTAAGCTACATAAGAGCAAGAACTTGTCTTATTTACAGCTATATCTTTAACACCTAAAATAATTCATAGCATAAATAGACAACCAATATTTGTTGATGGAATGAATGATAGATTGAATGAATGGATCTTACATAAGGGTGGAAGATAGCTCTATTTTGAACCCTCCAGGATGTGGGATGTGACTGTTCCCTATCCCCAGCTTCTTCTGTGCTCACCTAAGCCACACTGTGTCCCTTCAATATCCAAAGGTTTGCTCTAGGATGGAACCAACTAAGTGAGTATAACTTTAGATCTACTATCCTTTAGGAGGAGGCAAGGAGGAGCTCTTTGTAGCCCTGTGAAATTACCAACTTGCCTGAGTGAGTCTATTGCCTGATCCAATGTGAATGCTAATAGCTGGTCTCCCAACTCCTTCTATTTGTCTCTGGCAAGACCAATTTTTCTGACACCATCTTCTGCTCAATTCTAGAGCTGTCGTCAGGCTCTGCAACTCTGCTCTCCTCCAAGGTCTCATGTGTTCCTCATCATGACCTTGGAAGCCATACAGATTTTGCACCAAACTCATCTTGGACCACTCTTCTCTTTGCTCACAAAGTTCTAGCCAAAATGACTTTGTTTCTCAAATATTGTAAGCTCATTCCTACTTCATGGTGTTTTCACTCACTTCTCCCTCTTCCTGAAACATTCTGTCCCCAGACCTTTATGTGACTGGCTCCTTCTTTTCATTAGTTTTTCAGCTCAATTTTTGGCTCTTCAGAGATGTTTCCCCAAAGACCATCCATTATATGACATTACCGTGTTTTATTTTCTTCAGAGTAATTTCTACTCTTGTCCGTTTTTGTTCACTTGTTTACTGTCAGACTCCTCTAACAGTAGAACTTTCTGCAATGAGAGATAAATTTTTATATTGGAGCTGTCCAGTACAGTAGCCACTAGTTACCATATGACTCTTAAGCAAATGAGTAAATGAATTTTAAATTTCATTTTATTTTAATTAATTTATATTTAAATAGCCACATGTAGCTAGTGGCTACATGTGATGTGTTTTGGAGTCAGCCTCTTTGCATCCATCTTGTTTGGGACTCTCTGTGCTTCTTGGACGTACATGTTTATTTCTTTCGCCAAATTAGGGAAGTTTTTTTCCGTTATTTTTTCAAATAGATTTCCAATTTCTTGGTCTTTCTCTTATCCTTCTGGCCTCCCTATAATGCAAATGTTGGACCTCTTGAAGTTGTCCCAGAGATGCTTGCATTATCCTTATATTTTTGGATTTTCTTTTCTTCTTCTTGTTCTGACTGGTTGTTTTTTGCTCCCTTATGTTCCAGATCATTGATTTGATTCTTGGCTTCATCCACTCTCCTGTTGTTTCCCAGTAAATTGTTCTTTATTTCAATTAGTGTTCCTTCATTTCTGACTGGATCATTTGATCATTTTTATGTTGTTGAGGTCCTCACTAAGTTCCTTGAGCATTCTTTTAACCAGTGTTTTGAACACTACTTCTAATAGATTATCTCCATTTTGTTTAGCTGTTTCTCTGGAGTTCGATCTGTTCTTTCATTTGGGCCATGTTTCTTTGCTCATTTTGGAAGCCTCCCCATTTTGTTTTTATATATTAGGTAGAGCTGCTTTGACTCATGCCTTGTTAGTGCAACCTAATGTAGTAGGTGTCCTGCAGGGACAGTGGCATAGCCTCCCCTATCACCCAAGCTAAATACTCGAGGTGTGCCTTTTGATTGGGCTGAGTACACCCTCCTCTTGCAGTTGAGCCTTGATTGCTGTTGGCCGGTCAATTAGAGGGGTTTACTCAGGCCAGTCAGCTGCAAGGATTCTAAATATTCCCCAAAATGGGACCTGGCCCACAACCCAAACATGTGCCCTGACCAGGAATTGAACCTATTATCTTTTGGTTTGCAGGAAGATGCTCAGCCAACTGAGTTATACCTGTCAGGGAGGTCAGATGATTTTTGATAAGAGTAGCAAGTCCACTCAATGGGGAAATGCCATGCTGGAGGCTACAGGGGAGACTCTGTTCCTTACCTCTTCCGGTTTCTGGTGGCTGCTGATATTCCTTGGCTTGTGGTCAAATCACTCCTATCTCTGCCTAACTTCTCGTCTTCTTTCATGTAATCTCCCCCTAATTCTTTCTTAAAAGGACACTTATGCCTGCATTTAGAGACCACCTGAACATCTGAGGATAATCTCTCCATCTCAAGACCCTTAACTTAATCACATCTGCAAAGATTCTTATTCCATATGCCGTAACATTTACAGGTTCCAGAGATTAAAAACTGATGTCTGTGAGGGCCATTATTCAGTTTACTACATCATCATTCTTGAACACTTCCATTCTTTAGTAAGGAAGTGGTAAGATTGTTTACTGCCCCAATCATGGAATCAACCATTTCTCCAAGAATCTTTTGTTCCTTTTTAATGAAGAATGATATTTAAATGTCAAAATGTAGGTGCTAGGTGTACTCATTGCTATTAGGGTGTCATTCTTGTAGGCCATTTCAGCAGGACAAGAAGATAGGACATCAACTAGGAAATATGTATATGGATATACATATATAAATACAAATATTTTGTACATTCTAAAGTGTAGGGCTGGAGTCAGTTCATATGGGCTTGCAAGAGCCATTTGATAAATATAAAGGAATTCTTTGAGCAGCATAATAACTTAATGAATAATAAAAATAATAATTTCAAGTTCAATTACTACTTAAATTAGTTTTTAAAAATTATTAAAATAATAAAATTCCTGAAAGCACTGCATTTTTTAAAATGAGCTCTGTTGAGGTTTAATTTACATACAATAAAACACTCACTTATATACACAGTTCAGTGGATTTTGACAAATGTGTGTACACATTTAACCATGACCAAAATCAAGATTAGATTTTTTTTCTTTTTCTTTTTCCAGAGAGAGAATGAGAGAGAGGCAGCGGTTTGTTTTTCCACTTACTTATGCATTCATTGGCTGATTCTTGTACGTGCCCTGACCTGAAAACCTGCAACCTTAGTGTATTAGGACAGTGCTCTAACCAACTAAGTTATCTGGCTAGGGCCAAGATTTCTTGATTGAATAGAACATCTGCTAGAATTAGAATTGATAGGGCATTTCCATCATCCCAAGAGGTTCTGTGTGCCCCTTCTCAATCAATTTCTATCCCTGCACCCCTGGCTACTAGTAACTATGTGATCCCTTGATCCTTACATTAGCGTAGGATCAAGGGTGGGAAGTGGGGATGGCTGGGTGCAGGGGAGAGATGGGGGGGAAATGGAGACAACTGTACTTGAACAACAATAAAAAAGTTAAAAAATAATTATGTTACCATTTATTAATATATTTTAAATATATTTAACTACACACATTTAATTTATTAATGAAATGTCTGTATTTTATTATTAAAACCAGAAGCAAAGGACTGTCTACAAAAAGGTGTGCAGTTTGACCATGTTCTTATTTAAATTTATTTTTTCTGATTCTCTTTATTATTAAAAAATAAATTTATCATGTGACATAAGGGAAAAAGTTGGAAAGTTTGCCTTATTTTCAAGAACAATAATAGCAGTTGCCATTTACGGAGCATCTACTATGTGCCAGACACCATATTTTCACTTTATATGACCTATTTTGTCTTTTGATCTTCTCAACAACACTGACAGGTAGGTATTTATTATCGTCACTTTATATGCAGCTCAGAAATACCCCTGACTTCACCTAAGTATGTTTAACATAAATGTATCACACATTAGCAACATCCCAAATCTCCAAGCTCTAATCAACCCACCATATGCTAAAGTAGCAGTAAATCCAGTTTTTCAATGAGGTCCCCTCCTCAATTCTCAGAAATAACTGGAACTACCACTGTCACTCTTCCGCTCATGAAGTGCTGACCTTCGTCGAAGGCTGTGCTTTCCTCTCCTAGACCACTGAACTTTTCATCTGTTCATGCCTGATGTGGCTCCGTGGTCTGTGCTGGGGTTCCTTCTGACCAGCCTGAGTCTCTGTGGGGTGTCAGTAGTTCACAAAGATCCTCAAACATTTTCTGGGATCCAGACCACTATCCCAGAAACAAAAGTCCTCTAGGGGGCAGTGTAGATCAACTCCTTGGTCCAACCTAACACTACCTCTGCCCACTTGTCACACACAAAAGGAGAAGCTTAAGGCTGAGAGAAGTTTAAACACAAACAAACAGACAAACTAACCCAAAGAAACCCTTGGTGAAGACCACCAGTCAGTCAGTAGCAAATTCAATCTCTGTCTGAACGATGACTACTTTTTACTTTGTTGGGCTATCTTCTTGACCATTCATTAGATTAAAAGGAAAAGGACAGAGCAAGTGAATTCTACATTAATTAAATATACATGGAGCAGCTCCGGACCACGAGGCACCAGTCTGTGAACTGAACCAACGAGAGCAGGCAGCCTTTGGGAGAACTGGTCTTTGGGGAGAGCCAGGAGCTAGGTCTAAGTCAAAGCAGAGAAGAGATTGAGAATATAGGGAATTTTGGTGACTATAGCCTATGAGTTCCATGCACTATGACCCACTGAACCACTCATGCATTCAGCGAATATTCGTGCTTACCCTGGCCTGGCACTGAAGTGGAGTGGGAAACAAGAAGACATGAACGCTATCTGCAAGTGTGTGGTGGATACTATGAGGGAAGACAGAACGCGACGCTACAAGAGAGGAAAGCAAGGGGCCTATTTTAAGAAAAGAACTATGACAATAGAAAAGGAGCTGGACAGGTGAAGAATGTTCCACACAGAGGGAAAAATAAGTCAAAGGCCCTGAGGTAAGAAAACTATGAGCAATTGAAGGGCTGAAGGAAGGCCAGTTGTAGCTGGGAACCGCTCTACCCAGACTGGTTGGCACTATCTCTTAATTCCATTCAGTGCGAATGGCAGGGAGTTCCAGGAAGATGTGGCAAACAGATCAGAAACAGAAAGGCGGGAGAACCGTATCATGGGGGCGGGGCATGTTTGGTGAGCTAGCAAGGTCCTCTGTGCTCTTAGAACTAGCAAGTGATAAATGGTTGGACTTAGAAGCCAGGCTGAAGATTTCGATTGTATTTGGAGTAAGAAAAAGGATGAAAAATTTTAAGCAATGGAGATAAATTTAGGAAGATGAATCTCAGGGCGTGAGCAGGGTGACCTAGAAGCAAGGATTCCTGCTGGGATGCTCTTATAATAAATAGTCCAAGCAAGAGAAGTGTAGGACTTGCCTAAGGGTGATGATATAATGAAGGACTCACCCTTTCCCCATGTCCAACCAATATAAAATCCCCCAAAAGGGAGAGCAAAGAATAATTCTCTGGGAGAAATCTCTGGCAGGAGAGAAAAGGCTGAAACAGCAACTGTGAGATTTTTGAGCTTTTACTTCTTTGAGGGTAAAAGCCATTGGATTCTCTGACCCTTCATCAAAATACAGCAAGAAAGCCTCCCTCCCAAGAAGGACGCTAAGCTTTTGGGAAAGAAACAGAATGCTCCTGGGTCCCAGACAGAGGGCCAGGGAGAGCGTGGTGACAGTCATGGGGGATAATCATTCAGAAGGGGGCTCTGGAGTATGAACACTGCTCCCTCACCTAGCAGCTCTCACCCTGCAGGCTCTCCTCAGACCTTTAGAGGGTACCGTACTGTGTCATCTGCATGTTCTTATTCCCATGAACGAATAAGTGGAAATGGGTCAGAGAGAAGATGGATGGAAGATAATTTCCTGAGCACAAATTAATAGGGTTTGAAATTTAACCTGATTAGATTTCTAGGAGGAGATAGAGAGAATAGAAAATAATTATGAGAGGAAGCCTGGGTGTTAAAACAGGGATGATTTAAAATCTTCTAATTCCCTTTGCATTGATTCTACCCTCCCTAAGCAACCTTCTGATGCTAATTTTGTTTCCCAACCCAACTTGTCTATAGGGATGCCATTATATTTTTTAGAGTAACTTGGTAAATTGAGCTTTTATGACTGAATCACTACCTAGGTGAAATGAGAGAATCAAGTTCTTGAACTTACGGATGAGAAATTCTAGCCTACACACCGCCTTTAGTGTAACACAATGCAGATTTGCCCTCTGATGGCTTTGTCACTCACAGGGCAGTCATGAGAATCAATTGTTCCCAAAGTCAGTATGTGTGGGCATCTAAAATAAAGGAAGCTAAAATTATTCTCTAGACCAAACCTCATAGAAGCAATAGCAATAATATTTATTGAGTGCTTACTACATACCTGGCCCTGTTCTGGACACTTAAAGAATATTTCACTAGACCCACGACATTCCTATGAGATAAATGCTATTATTATACCATTTTAACAGGAGGAACCCAAGGTTCAAGGAAATTAAATGACCTAGAGGCACATAACTAATAAGCAGTGGGACTGGGATGCAAACCTGGCAAACCTGACTCCAGAATCTCTGCTTTTTACCTATACTGAGAGGAAATGCTATAACCGTAATAGGAATCCACAATGCTTTTTGAACTTGAATAGATGAATCTGCAAAATGAAAACTACCCTAAATCACCACTTGTAGATATGTTACTGATGGTGTATTGAGAAATACCCAGCTTCAATCAAGGAGAACTGGTAATAGCCTTAAAACTGGAATATGACGAAAGAAAGCTGCAGATAAATTAACTGTATTGTAATTTCTGGGAAAAAAAGAATACAAAACCCAGGGACTTCTTTTATTTATGACACATTTCCACCCCTAGCTAGGACAGTGCCTGAAACATGGTAGACTCCCGTTCCTGGCCCACACACATGTGCGCGCACACACGAAGAAAAAGAAGCATAGTAGACTGGCAATGAATATTGTTAAACAGATGAATGAATGACACTCGACACTGCCTTACAATCTTCCTGCACATGTCTAGCAAGTTTTCTTCCCTATCTTACTCCGAAACAGCTCTAACAAAGGTTTTTCTCTCTCCTCAAATGTCCAGTGTTGCCTCTCTTCCCCGACCTCACTGTCAGTTAATGACTTTATCTCATACTTTAGGAAAACACCCCAAAACTCAGGCAGTGATTTTCAAATCTTTCACTACCAAATCTATACACCCCCTGCTTCTGTACCCATATTCTCTAGCTTTCCTCCTGTTAAAATAAAAATGTGTCTCTAATTTCTATCCTAGAACACACCTTTCCTTGTGTTCTGGATGCCAGCTCCTTTTGCCTTCTCAAGGACTTTTTTCCTGCAGTTCTCCCTCTCTCTTTCCTGTGTCCTAATTTCCCATTTTCCTGTATCATTTCCATATGCATACAACTATACTCTAGAATTTCCTTATCTGTAAGAATTTCTTCCAAAAACTCATGCCCCTTTATAGCACAGCCCCATTTTTATGCTCTTCTTTTACAGAAGAACTTCTCAAAGGGGTTACCTTCCTTTCCTTCTGCTTTTTTTTTTTTAAAACTACTTCAGCTCAAGTTAATTCTTCAGCCCTCTCCAATCACACCTCCCTGCCAAAGACATACAGAAACTTCTCTAGGCAAAGTTACCAACAAACCCAAGATTTATCAAGCAATCCCTTTTCTGTCCTCATCTTCCCCAAAGCCTTGTAAGTGGCCTGCACAGTTGACTGTTCTCTCCCTGCCACTCTCTTCTTTTGCCTTCAGGAATATCACACACTCTTCTGGTTTTCCCTGTACCTCTTTGATGGCGTCCTTTCAACATTCTCTGCTGACTGGATCTTGCCTCTGACATGCCCATTTTGGAGTGACCCTGGACCGCCTCCTTTTTTTTCTGCTTAAGGTTACCAACTGTTGGCAAAAAACAAATTGAACTACAAGTGAACATTATAAGGCCTGCAGTTTTTTTAAAAATGAGAAATTATATTTAAAAACCTGGATTTTCAATTTCTCTTGGAGAAGATATGGAAAAATGGGATCTGCTTTCTCATATAACAATAATTTGCTCAGACGGAGTACCTGTTGCCAGGGTCATTTCTTAAGCAGCCCACTATTTCCAAAACAGTGATATCTAGCTTGTTTCACTCATTTAGGTTACCTGCCTACCTAAGGCATGTAGGAATATGAGTTGGTGACCCCTGATTTACACTTTCCCTAAGGGATCTCAGCCAGTCTCATTTAAATATCATAAGATTTTGAAGTTTCTTTCTTAAAAAAAAAAAAAATGTTAAGTAGCCACCATATGCCAGGAACTACTGTACCAGGTTCTAGGGATAGAGCACGGAATAAAACAAGACACCCCATCTTCTGTTATACATCAATTATGTCTCAATTTTTATAAAAAGAGCTTACCTTCTAGCAAAGGGAGACACACAAAAGAGTGATGATGTAAAGCCAATGAACATGAAAAAAATGAAAGGAGAGCAAGGCGATACAGAAGGCTATTTTAGATACGGTCATCAGCGAATGTCTCTCTGAGGTGATACTTGAATTTGATTGAAATGAAGGAAAAAAAAAAGGAAGTGTTCCCCACAGAGGGAAGAGTACAAGCAAAAGTCATGAGGCTTATCTTGTTTAAGAGTGGTAAGGCCAATATGGCTGGAACCCAATGAGAGGTGAAGTAGTGGGAAGTTAGTTTGGAAAGGTGGGTAGAACTTCATGGGCTCTGGTAGGGGTGATGGGAAACCACTGGAATGTTTTGAGCAGGGGGAGTGATGAGAACTGAATTGTTTTAAAAGGGTTATTGTGGCTATTGTGTGGAGAATTGATTACAGTGGGAAAGAACAGCAATAGCTAGTCCACTAAAAAGGTTATTATTACTGGCCCTGGCCAGGTATCTCAGGTGGTTGGAGGATTGTCCATCGGGACACAAAGGTTGCAGGTTCAATCCCCAGTTAGAGCACATACAAGAAACAACCAATGAGTATATGAATAAGTGGAAAGACAAATAGATGTTTCTGCCCTGGCTGGTGTGGCTCAGTGGATTGAGTACCAGCCTGTGAACCAAAGGGTCGCTGATTCAATTCCCAGTCAAGGTACATGCCTGGGTTGCAGGCCAGGTCCCCAGTGGGGGGTGTGTGAGAGGCAACCACACATTGATATTTCTCTCCCTCACTTTCTCCCTCCCTTCCTCTCTGTCTAAAAATAAATAAAATCTAAAAAATAATAGATGTCTCTCTCTCTCTCTCTCTCTCTCTCTTTCTCTCTCTCTCTCCCCCTCCAACTTTCTCTGAGATCAATTTTTAAAAATCTTTAAAAAAAACTTATTAAGTTTAGAAGGAGGTGTTAGGAGGTAGAGCTGGAGGAGGTGAGAAAGGATCCGATTTGAGGATATGCTTTCAATGTAGAGATTGGATTATAGATGAAATGTGAGAGAAAGAATGGAGTTGAGCATGACTTCAGAATCTTTGACTTAAGCAACTGGATTAATAGAGTGTCATTTACTGAGAAAGGCACCATTTGGGACATGTTTTGTGTAACATGGCTACTATATAGCCAAAGGACAAGTTAGGAGGCAGAGCCTAGATTTCAGGGCAGTGGTGAGAGTTAGCAGGTTGGGAGCAAGAGTACAAATGGAGGCTCACATTCCATAGGTCTAACTATTTAGAAGTTATAGCCAAGCTAACAGCACACTCTTAGATAAAACATGTCCTATCCTTCTACCTTGATAAATATACCTTTACAACAATAAAATTTAAAAAGACACATTATGGGGCTGTGATTTTTATGACCAAATATTGTCAAAATAGCAAAGATAACTGAATTTAACTATTATTTTATATGTTTGGGTATTCTGTTGATGAGCCAGAGATATTTAGATAAATTATGAAATACACACATAATTGATAAATGCTTACCTTCTTGACTCCCACCACCTATTCTGCATACAGTAGCAAGAATGTAAACCAGATGATATCATACCACCACTTAATGCTTTCCAGGGTTACCTGTCACATTGAAATCCCTACTGCTAACCTTGAGCTGTAAGGCCCTATGCGATCTGGCCCTTTTCTCCTTCTCCAACCTCATCTTTACCTTTCTCTCTCTCTTGAACCATACTCCAGACAAACTGACTTTCTTCCTTTAAAACTTAATTATTTGTATTGCAAGAAGGATTTGTATTTTTTTATCCTCACCTGAAGACATTTTTTTACATTGCTATTTTAAAGAGAGAGGAAAAAAGAGAGGAAGAGAGAGAGAGAAACATCGATGAGAGAGAGAAGCATGGACCAGTTACCTCCAGCATGGGCCAGGACCTGGGATCGTACATTCCCTGACCAGGGATTGAACCCATGACCTAGGATGTGTCCTGACTGGGAATTGAACCTGCAACCCTTTGGTTACAAGACGACGCTCTAACCAACTGAGCCACACCAGGCAGGTAATATATGTTAAGAACCTAAAAAAGACTATTATTAGAAATTGCTGAGTCACAGCACATGTACATTTTCAATTTTATTGAGTATTACATATTCTTCTCCTAAGTGATGTACCAATTTATACTTCCACCTGTAATGAAGTTCCATTTTCATAAATTCTAAAACATGGTACTAATTAAAATTTTTTGCCAGTCTGATGGGTGTGGGAATATATCTCATTTTAATTTGTACTTTGTTAGTTATAGTGAAGTTAAATATTTTTTCATTGGTTTATTAGCCATTCAGATTTCTTTTTTGGTGAACTTTGTATATCCTTTATCTACTTTTCTATTGGATTACTTCCTCTTTTTTTCTGATATTGGGAATCTTTCTGAATCTTAATCCTCTGATGGCTATATATGGTGAATATCGTCTAGTGTTTGGCTTGTCCTTGCACGCCATCTTTTTAAACTTCTGTTTTTACTGAAACAACACATTTAAATGCAGTCAAATCTAACATTTTTCTTTATCTTTTGTGCTTTTTGGAACTTATCTAAGAAATCATTCTCTATTTTGACATCAAATACTTTTATATTTTCTGAAAAATATTTTCAGGTCTTTAGTTCACCTAAGATTTATTTTTGGATATGGCTTGAAGTAGAAATTTAATTTTATCTTTTTCCCTTTTGGAAAAAAGTGTCAGTGCCATTTATTTAAGAGTTCATCCTCTCCCTACTGGCTTGTAGTGCCTTTTCTATTATGAATCACGTTCCCACAGAGCTAGTCTTCATTTTGATCTCAGAATCTTTGCTTCTTGATTTCCTTCTATTGGGGATGCTTTCCTCCAAGGCTTTTCTCAGGGCTCCCTTTTTCTCGTTCTTCAGATGGCAGCTGAAATGTCATCCTTTTTGTATCTCAGATTATGTCTACAAGTATGTCAGCTGGGTAGCCCCAGGACTGTAAAGGATGTTGGAAGGACGGAGTTGAGTACGAGACCTCTCTGACCAGTTGTTGCCAAAAGGTTGGCAGAACCACTGTTGCAGAGGGTGCCGAGAGGAGGAGCGTGCAGAGTCCCAGTGACGGAATCCGACCGGCGCCGGCGTCGCCAGAGAACGCGTCACCACGCGCGGTCGACTGGGGGCGGAGCCAAGGTTGAGTCACGTGGCTTGGTTGCCTACGCGCTGCTGGGCCGTGGGAAGATGGCGGACGGAAAGGGAGACGCCGCCGCCGCCGCTGCCGCTGGGGCTGGGGCTGGGGCTCCGACGGGGGCTGGAGCTGGAGACCGAACCGAGGCGGAGTCCATGGCTCAGAGTCAGTGCCCCGCATCTCCGGCGCCAGGAGCCCCGGGACTTCGACCGTGTCTGTGGCAGCTGGAGACAGAGCTGAGGGAGCAAGAGGTGTCGGAGGTCTCATCTTTGAACTACTGTCGGAGCTTCTGCCAGGTGAGGGGCTGGCTGGCTGGCGGAGGGCGGCGGGGTGGGTAGGCCAAGGGGAAAGGCCCCGGATCCATTGCTGTAGCCGGGGCCGGACTGAAAGGCGCTGCCTCTGCATTTCGCCGCGCCCCCGGGCCAGGAAGGCCCAGCTCGGAAGCTCGACTGCTGGCCCCCCTCCGCCACTGCCCGACTTTAGCCACCGTCAGGGCGGGTTGTGCTGGGAGAGACTCAGAGCTCGGAGGGCGCCCGCGGCTCCCTCAAAGGGCCTTGCCCTGTCGCCGTTGCCTGTGCCCCTGCCGGTTGTTTGGACCGCCATTGCCCTCGGAGGGATTGATTGCTCATTTCTGCCAGAAGATCCTTTTCTGAGTAGAGTGCAGACCTCCAAACTGGAAAACCTGTTTTCCCCCCGGAATAATCCGGAGATATATGTTGGGGCTAGAGACTTCTCTTTAGAGTCAGCCTCTACTGGGTCCCTAAAAGATATGACAGTTCTTTGAAAGGCATCTAGGGTTTTCTGGTTAGGGATTGCGGAGTCGGTTTGTTGGTTGCTATTTGCACTTAAAAAAAAAAAAAAAAAAAGCACCAAACATTTAAGCCGTTCTTTCGACTCTTCTGTATTCCTTTGAGGCTTTTGCTACTGTGACTGAGGCTAGGGAGCCTTGTAGTGGTTATTAGGATGTCTGAGTGGAAGAGAATCAAGAAAGATGTGGAGGGTGATCTCTTTTGGTAGTCGTATAACCATTTCTGTGCCATACTGGTTCTAACCTATGATTTCGTATTTATTGGATGTTTAAGTCTCCATGATCACTCCGAGATTTTTCTCAGTGTTTTCGAGTTAAGTGTAAAGATATACCATTATCATTTCTACTTGTTATATCAAGTTTCAGAGCTACTCCTTTCCTTCTTATCTGGTATACTTTAGAGAATGCAAAATAATCATAGTGTGTTGACATTTGGACTCTTAACGTGTAGTCAACTGTTGAATAACTTGCGGTGTTCCAAACTTATAATTTTGGGGGACAGTTGGCTGTGTTGGTCTGGAGGAGAATAAAAAATTGACTTCTTTGGTTGCTTTTCTCCCTTCTTTCTTGCTGAGCCAGAAGCTGCCTGCCTTATTTCTGAATGGAATTTTGTCCTTGCTAATCTTTTCCATACATTATGTCACTCCAATTTTTATGTCTACAACCTGTTGCGCTTCCCTGCACTACAAAATGTTAAGCTTTAATTGTTCTTTGCTTCTTCACTACTAATGATCATTTGCACGTACAATCCAAATCTATTCTACAAACTTTTACTGACTCCATAGGATGGTGTCAGGCACTTTACAAAGTGCTGAGAAAACATAAGTAAGACAGCACTTACCCTTGATGAGCTTACAGTTAGGGAGGAAGTGGTATAAATAAAAATTTCTTATGTAGTTTTAGTAATGGTGGGAGAGGAGGTGTTGTGGAGATAGTGGTGAGGGAAGAGCCCTCGTGGGACATCCTAATGGGAACAACAATTAACTACTAAAAATAAATAAGAAGATTAACTATAGATTGCAATCTGTGCTTAGAAGAAACTACTTGGGAGAGACCACTTTAGATAGGGTGATGAGGGAGGGTCCTATGCTGAAAAGATGAAAATGAGTCATGTGAATGGGGTATGTGTTTGTGTAAGTTCCAGGAACAGAATGCTTTGGGAGAAAGAGCTAATTGGAAAAGGAGTAGTGAAGAGGAGGGTAGGAAAATTGTGGGTTTGGGTAAGACTTCTAAGCTTGATTTGTCTTCCTAGAAAGATAACAAGAACGGATGTAACCAATCAAATTGAAGCTTGTCAGAGGATATTGGATATTGCACATATGTATTCTTTATGCAAGTGCTTGCAGCTCCGATTTTATTTTAAATGAATCTTTTTAATGTCTTGAGTCTTGGTTATAAAAGGTGTGAGGGCACAAAAGAATTTTAAAAAGAAAGTGCTGCCCTGGCCGGTATGACTCAGTTGGTTAGAATGTAATCTGGTAACTGAAAGGTCGCTGGTTGGATCCCTGGTCCAGGTCCAGGTCCAGGTGCCTGGGACCCTGGGTCCACAGGCATTGAATCCCTGGTCTGGGCGTGTACTGGAGGCAACCAGTGGATGCTGCTTTCTTGTATCCTGTTTTCTTCCTTCTGTCTCTCTCTAAAAGCAATGAAGAAAATATTCTTGGATGAGGATAAAATAATAATAATAAAAGAAAGAACCTTTGTAATTTGTCTTTTCTATTATTTTTTTGGCCTAAATTTTTTTCCCCAAGGCGTTTTTTTGCGTAATAGTGAAATAAGAAAAGGCATTCCTGTGATGGAATGTTGTAGTAAAAGCATGTGGGATTGGGAGTTAGTCGGATCTTAATTGTGATTCCACAGCCGGTAACCTTGAGCAAACTATGACGATGGAATTATATTTTGCTTTCTGACCTTAATCTCCTGGTAATGCTTTCTACAAATGGTAAAAATAGAAAGTTTATGTTCAACCCTTTACAATATTTATCACAGTGTTTTTGTCACATTTTTTTCCCAGTAACTCCAATAAAGTCAACTTAGATACAGAAACAGAAAAAAAACTTAGATACCAGATACAGAAACAACTTTTTACTTTTATGATGAAGCCGGGAAAATTTCACTATCCAAATTTGGTTTAATAGGGCTTGGTTTCACACTTGAAAGGCAAAAATAAGGCTTATCCATCCTCTTAAGAAACACTGATTGTGTATATGCCTGACACTGCAGCCTGCCTGCTAGGAGCACATAATGCACAGCAACATGGGTACCAACACTACATCTCTGTGCTCTCTGGGATGCTTAGTTGCCAACAAGTGTGTTTTCTCCAGGTGTTTAGTTTAGAAATGTCCTGGAGACTTCGGTTGTGCCAAGTAGATCCCTCCTTCAACAGAGTGGGATCATATTCTTTCCATCTCTTGCAGCCTTTAAAAGAAACGGCTTTATTTTTGGAATTGCACCAAATGAAGAAGTAGACTAACATATGAAAGGATAGAAGAGCTTGTCTCATTCTGGGCAGAAGTTTGTGAACGTGATAAAAACAAAATTTCAGAAGTAATAGTAACTAAGAAAAGGATACTTAGATTAAGTTGTATTCAGTGAAAATTTGTATTCACTACAAGTTTATATTAAGTGTCTATAGGATGTGGTTTTGTTTTTTCTTCTTTTCCTCAGTTTCTTTTCTGAAAATATTTTCTGCCAGGCAGTGTGGATAAGGCAAACTCCAGAAAACAGTCTTTCCTTTGTTTTGCTGAAAAATTGATGATACCCTCTCAAGTTTTTGCTATGTTCTGGGAACTAGGATCCCTAAAGTCCAAATTTTTGTGACATGAATTTTGAAGACTTTTAAAGTAGTGTTCATGAACAAACTTGAAGTTATTGGGTGAATGATTATACGAGTATGTTGGGAATACCTACCAACGTACTTTCATAAGTAAACCTCGTTTATATGAGACAGTTTTGATCCACACCAACAGTGACTTTGTAAGTTTTTAATGCTTAAAAATAAGTACTGTATATGTGTGTTTCAGTTTTTCTAGGATAGGGATTTGCTACAAAAGGTCTAAGTCAGGTAGTCACGGTGTCTTCACCATTTATTCAAACTGGCAGTGTGACCTTGGGTGTGTGTTGTTTTTTTTTTCTTTTAAACTTTAGTTTTGTCATTTTGAAATGGAATGGTATTACTACTTCTTGTTCTCTTAGAAAATACATTGTTGTCTGGGCTAAATAAGACAATCTCTGTAAAAGACAGGGCCCTCAGAATTGTCTGAGTTTCCCAGATTTCTTAGCCTTGGAATAAAAAGCCTTCACAACCTTGCCCACAGTTTACTTTTCAGCTCTTACCTAGCCAGTCTCATCATCCTAATCCTACTCTTAACTTATTCAAGAGTATTTGGAGTCCATGGACCAAAGAGTGATCTCTGTTACTCCTGTGATGAAAATTTTGCCTGTGAATTTCCAAATGCATTAGTTTGGGAAAGATGATCCTAATTTTCATTTGATTCTTCAAGATCCAAGCCAAATTAGGCTTTCAGTAAGTATTTACAACTGACTGAATGATCTCCAAAAGGAAAGAATTACTTCAACAAGATCTCAGGTCATTAAGCATTCTTACATCTTTCCCTTTTGTTATGCTATTCTATCTTTTCTCTCATTTTCTGCATGACAAATGTTCTTTCTTTAGGGACCAGTGCAAATGTCACTTCCTCTGGAATTTTCTGATTTCACTAAATATATTTTCTCTTACTGGGCTTTTCTTTCTTATTTTTCTTTTTCCTTTTTTCATACTTTGTACATACCTGTGGTTTTTAACTGTTGTTTTTCTTATTGTCATTGTTTTGGTTCAGGCTTCATAATATCCTCTTCACTAATCTCCTTGCCTTTTGACTGGACTTACCTGCAAACCATTTTGGTTTTCTTTCTAAATTTTAAATTTAACCTTGTTAGTAATTTTATTCCTTAAAATTCTTCAGTGGTTTCTTCTCCAAAGGCAAGATAAAATTCAGACTTATCAGCCTGATATGCAAAGGCATTTAGAATCTGGACCTCGCCCTCTCCAGCTCCCACCTTTGTAGGCTCTTTTTTGGGCAGGGGGGGCGGGGCGGGGGGGGTTCCACCCTCACCTTATCTCTCAGTCTGCCTGGTTAATTTCAGGGTCTTCCTTTTCTTATCTGCTAATTTATCCTTTCAGACATGGCTGGAATAGTAACAGTTTTTCAGAACTGTGTTTTGATTTTAGCAGACTGATATAGGTGGTTCTTTCACTTAGTATATTCTCATACCATCTCATACATAAGTGTGGTGCCTGAATATTTGTTTCCACGTTTGTCTCTTGTATTGATTAACTACTAAGCCAACGAAAGTGTGGGTCTTGTTTAGTTTTTTTTGTATACTTGGTACCTAGCAATTAATAAAATGCTAGGTACACAAAACTAATTTGCTGAATAAATTATATTGTAGGGACTTTGTGAAAGACTCAAGATGAGTACTTCAAAAGGAACACCTAATGTAAAATCTAGTAAAAGCAATGTTACAGTAAGAAATTATTGTAAAGGAAGAAGATAGGAGATTTTGGTCGTTTCTTGGAGACATCACTCATTGATTTAGCCTACATTCATATAATAATGTACATATTTACATGTGTGGAATGAAGAGTAGTGTTGATGGAGGGAGACAATGGGAGGCATTACATAGTATTCAGGAAGAGTTATCAGCCTGATAGGACAACAGCTTGGAAATGTTGAGATGGAGGAGGATAAGTCTTCCTACTTCAGGTTGATGGCCATGAAGACTCTGACAGTTTACCTATTTCACTCATTTTAAAAGATTTTTAGCCTGGGCTGGTGTGGTTCAGTGGATTGAGCATCGCCTTCAGTCAGAGCACATGGCCTGGGTTGCCGGCGAGGTCCCCAGTTAGGGGTGTATGAGAGGCAAGTGATTGATGTTTCTCTCACACATCAATGTTTCTCTCCCTTTCGTTCTCCCTCCCTCTCTCTCTAAAAATAAATAAATAAAATCTTTTAAAGAAAAGATTTTAATGCGTTAATCTTTTCTTGTGCTGCCCTCCCTTGGGAGATGTATAAATAGAAACTAGGTGACAGGTAGTTATAATAGCAAAAATTAGCTTTGCAGTGCGTATGACCAAAACATATAAATGTGACTTGCAAGACAGTGGGAACTTTGGGTGCTGTCATTTACTGTGATACCACCCCATCTCTTGCTGTTTCCTGTGACCTCTTAGTGATTTCGGTGTCTGCCTGTTGATCATGGTCTTTTGAACAATGTTAATTAAAAAAAAAAGAAATAGAAAGCACTACTTCAAGACTGTAAAGGCATTGGTAAACTGACATGTGCTTTGTTTTCATTCAGTTCTAGACACTTGTTAACTTGTCTTAGGGGTCTTCCTTGGCTATTTTATCTAAAACAGCACTTCCCCATATATTTCCAACTCCTTTTTTTTTTTAAACATTTTATTTATTTATCTTTAGAGGGGAAGTGAAGAAGAGAGGGAGAGAAATATCAGTGTATGGTTGCCTTTCATATGTCGCCTGCCAGGAACTGGCCTGCAACCCAGGCATATGCCCTGGCTGGGAATCGAACCGCGATCCTTTTGTTCACAGGCCCGCACTCAGTCCACTGAGCTACACCAGCCAGGGCCCAACTCCTTAATATACTGCTTTATACTTGTTCAAGTCACTGACTACTATTTGGTATGTCTACTTTTCTTTCTGCCTGGAATGTAAGCAAGTGAGGCTGTTGACTGTTTTGTTTACCCATTGCCTAGACTAGTGCCTGGCACTTAATGGGTACTCAGTATTTATTGATCTTTTATCTCTTCCCTCCCTTAAATTCCTGACTAGACTTCTTGAGGGTAACAAGCAAATCTTACCTCTCTTTATGAAGAAACAGGGGCAATTTTGTAAACCAGTTTATGCTGCTTCCTAGTAGGGAGAGGTCTTAATTGTTCTTTGTGTCTTGATTACTTAAATAGAACCTCTTTTTATGTTTTCTAAGAACTTCTATGGTTGCTTATATTCCACAGATAAAGTAATGATTTTTTCCACTAGATTTGCTTAGAAGATTTAAGCATTTATTTTGGATATAATTGTCACAATACTGGAAACCTGAACAAGATGGTACAAAAAAATACATTCCTTACAACTTTCATTGCTGACATAAAGCCAATATACAAGCCATTAAATGAAAAATTAGAAAGCCTATTTAAGTTACTGAACATCTTTTTTGTTCTAGGCACTCAGGCAGGTGGTGCTATTTTCATTTTATAGGTAGACAACTGAGACCCACAGAAATTAAGTAACTCACAGGGTCACACAGCTGGTAAGTTGTGGCAGTCTTTAGATTCCAGAACCCCTGCTATTTTTCCTCTTATTTCCGAAACTGTAGGGGGGGCTGTGTGTGTGTGTAGCATATATGTTTTATATTGTGTATATATAGTACATTATCTAGATATACTATATATACATATATTATATAAACTGTAGGTGTGTGTTTGTATATACATACATATATGTATATATACACACATACAGACACATATTTCTTTTTTAAAAGATTTTATTTATTTATTTATTTATTTTTAGAGAGGGGAAGAAAGGGAGAAAGAAAGGGAGAGAAACATGTGTGGTTGCCTCTTGAGTGCCTCCTACTGGGGACCTGGCCCGCAACCCAGGCATGTGACCTGACTGGGAATCAAATTGGTGACCCTTTGGTTTGCAGGCTGGCACTCAGTCCACTGAGCCACACCAACCAGGGCATTTTTCTTTAATTATGGTAAAGCAAAACACTATGGTAAAGAGCTGATTGCTGTATGTTTCTGCACACCATTGAGTTTTGATTCCTTAGTTTTAGCCTAAAATATTACTGTGACCTCCTATGGAAAAAATTTCCTTCCAAGATTTTGTGGGTTTTGTTATTTGTCCTATGTGAAAATATTTTAAATATTATAAATTTTGGAAGTTGAGAATAAGTTATATTTCAGACATATCTTGATTTTTTTCAAGTTTGTTCAGGTGTAACAGTATTTCTGTAACATAGCTAGCTTGGAACTACTGATGTATTTGTCTATTTGTCATCACTTTTGTGTTAAGTCTGATTTCTTTATTGTGTTTTTTTTTTTTTTTTTTTTTTTTTTTTTTTTTTTTTTTTTTTTTTTGAGTACCTTTTGGGGGTGGGGATTCTAGTAACTTGCTGTACTGACTTCTGAGTTCATAGTCATTTTACTCCCGAGGAAATAACCTGAGTATGGTATTGTTAGCCAGCACAGTATACTTTATTAACATGGGCACATATAAGAATTATTACCAGACGTAATAGAATGAATGAATGGTCTGGCTTGGTAATTGCAATTTTATGGTATATGGTTGTATAACATAGGCATATGTTTATTTGTGATTTTATTTTATTATTTTTTAAGATTTTATTTATTTTATCTTTAGAGGGGAAGGGAAGGAGAGAGGAAGAGAAATATGGATGTGTGGTTGCCTCTCGTGCATCCCCTGCTGGGAACTGGCCTGCAACCCAGGCATGTGCCCTGACTGGGAATTGAACCACAATCCTTTGGTTCACAGGCTGGCGCTCGATCCATTGAGCTGCACCAGCCAGGGCTGATTTTATTCTTTAATTTGCTTTTTTTCACATATGTATTTTAAATTATATAAGGTATCTTAGAGTAATAAAACTATATGTATTTCTTTGTGAGACTCCAATTAACACATGCTCATTTTGAAAGCTTAAGACAAGATGTTTAAATGCATAAAGCAGAAAGTGAAAGGACTGTGTAATCTCTTTTTAAGTATAGTTTATTGATTATGCTATTACAGTTGTCTCATTTTTTTTCTCCCCTTTATTCCGTTCTACCCTGCACCGCCTCCAATCAGCATCCCCCTCAGCGCCCCTTAGTTCGTGTCCATGGATTGTACATATAAGTTCTTTGGCTTCTCCATTTCCTGTACTATTCTTAACCTCCCCCTGTCTCTCTTGTACCTATCATTTATGCTTCTTATTCCCTGTACTTTTTCCTCCCCTCCCCCTCCCTACTGATAACCCTCCATGTGATCTCCATTTCTGTGATTCTTTTCCTATTCTGGTTGTTTGCTTAGGTTTTTTTTTTTTGTTTGTTTGTTTTGTTTTGTTTTTTAGGTTCAGTTGTTGATAGTTGTGAGTTGGTCATTTTACTGTTCAGTTTTTATCATTGTCGTCTTTTTAGATAAGTCCTTTTAACATCTCATATAATAAGGGCTTGGTGATGAAGAACTCCTTTAACTTGACTTTATCTGGGAAGCAGTTTCATTCTAAATGATAGCTTTGCTTGGATGTAGGTCCTTGCCTTTTATGACTTGGAATACTACTTTCCAGCCCCTTCTTGCCTGCAAGGTTTCTTTGAGAAATCAGCTGAGAGTCTTATGGGCACTTCTTTGTAGGTAATTCTCTTCTTTTCTTGCTGCTTTTAAGATTCTCTCCTTATCCTTAATCTTGGGTGATTTCATTATGATGTGCCTTGGTGTGTGCTTCCTTGGGTCCAGCTTCTTTGAGACTCTCTGAGCTTCCTGGACTTCCTGGAAGTCTCTTTCCTTTGCCAGATTAGGGAAGCCAGCCACTGCCTTGTAATGCTCATCGTCTCCACTCCAGCTGCCTGTCTCTGCCCCTCCTACCAGTCTGAATGAATGTTTCTTCTTTAACTCCTTGGTTGTCGGACTTACATACAGTTTGATTTTTCTGGCAGTTCTGGTTATTTTTTGTTTTTAAATTTGTTGTCCTTTTGGATTTGTGAGGAGGCAAAGTATATCTACCTATGCCTCCATCTTTACTGGAAGTGCAGAACCATGTAATCTCATTGTTAATAGCTTGGTGTAGTTTTCTGATTTTTGGAAAAATACATGTATAGTGTGTGTGTATGTGGGTGTGTGTATAAACTATTAAAAATTTCAATTGCCTAGGAAATTCAGGAATGCATTCTGATTGTAAAAAATAAGAATTTAAGTGAAAAAACTGTCACGTAACCCTTTATACTGATTACTACATCTTACTAGGTTAACAGTTTGGGATATATACTTAAAGAATTTTTATATATGATATGTGCATATATCTACAATTTTAGAAAAATAATGTCAAGCTTATATGCTAAAACTTGCTTATTTCACTCAGCATATTATAGTTGTTTTCCCATGTGGAATACATATTTACTATGTTAAAAAAATAAATGCACAGTATTTCGTTGGCGACTACATTGATTTAAAATTCTATAGGTAGCAAAAACTTCAACACTCTTAATCTTAAAAAACATTTTAAATAGAAAAGCAGTGTTCAAGGCAAAACATACAATGCCACAGAAAGGTTTAAGGGAATAGTAAAAGCTGACTTCTGCCCTTGATCTCTCTAGTGACTCCCCAGAGGAGTTAACAGTCTTTTGTGAATTCTTAAAAGCTCAAGTACATTCTCTTCTGCAGTTTACTTTTTAATGTATCAGAACAATTTGCTACATCAGTATGTTGAATATGTATCATACTTAAACTGTTTTTGTTATTTTGTTATCACAAATAATGTTGCAATGGACATTGTTAAACATTAAGCATTGGTTATTTATATTGGTAATATAAATATCTGAAATGAAACTTTCTGGATTAAAGACTTTAGAATGCTTATTTTAAATTTTGATGGATGCTGGCTTATAAAAGTTGAATATGTACTTCTAGCAATAGTGTTTGGGAGTTCATGGTTCACTATATCCTTGCCAACTCTGGTGTTATTAGACTTTTTTAGTACAAGATGGGGCATATATTATAAAGTATTATAGGGATTCAAAAGAGAAACACACCATATCTAGACAATCAGAAGAGGCTGCTCACTTCTCAGTTGGTAGCACGGAAACAGGCACATGCTCAATAATTAAACTATATTACTTGATGACTTTTCTCTCTCAATAAATCTAGTGGATTGTTAAAAAGTCCCATTTATTCCAAGATCGAAGGAAACTTCAAACTCATTCATGAGCTGCTTATTAAAGTAACACATGTGGGGGGGAAATCAATACAATGTATGCATCATTAGTGAGAACTGCATACCATCATACAAAAAAGTATTTCATTTTGGGAAGACGATTCCTAATTTATGGTAAGTTTTACTTTCAGAAATAAGACCACAAAGCAACACAATCTAATTCAATCTTGAAAGCTGGCATACTGAACAAGGAGTGTTCTTACCTTTGTAGAAGCTTCTTTGCATTGTCAGGTACCAGGTTTCTGCCTTTTCATGTGATTTTTGCCATCAAGTCATCAACAGTAACATGTTCTAGTCCTTTTTCTTTTTCTCCTAGTCATTTTTCTTTAATTACTTCTGTACAGTGTGCCTTCAATTGATCCTGCCAGCCCCATTCAGTTGATTTAGCTCTCAGCAACTCTTTGAGGCATTCTCTTTCTCCAGTTTCTGTCAACTTTTGGTTAATCACTGCAGTCATCCACCCTTCTCAGTTTGTCTTGCTAACCACCATCACTGTGAGCAAGGGCCATCCCTTCCCAGCAACAAAATTACCCTTGTGCTGATGACTGTTATTTACCACACTCTTCAGCTGCCTGGACTTAGACTTCTACTAAACTTTTTAATATTTGCCAATCTGATAGCTAAAAAGTGCTATCACATTATTATATTAATTTGCAATTTAACAGCATTCGCATATTTTTTTCATGTGTATTCTGTATTTACATTTTTTCCTGTGAGGTTTGTTTTTACTTTTTTTTTTTTAAGATTTTATTTATTCATTTAGAGAGAGTGGAAGGGAGGGAGAAAGAGAGGACACGAAACATCAAAGTGTGGTTGCCTCTCACACGGCCCCCCACTGGGGACCTGGCCTGCAACCCAGGCATGTGCCCTGACTGGGAGTTGAACTGGTGACCATTTGGTTTGCAGCCTGAGCTCAATCCACTGAGCTACACCAGCCAGGGCCATGTTTTTATTTTTAAAAATTTATTGGTTAAAGGTCACTGAAATTTGATTGTGTATATTATAGGGCATGACTATGTAATACTGAGATTTTATACTGCTTTGAGGTTGTCAGGAAGCAGAACATATCAGAGAGTTAGTTGCAGCCTAACTTGGAGCCATTGGAATGTATGATACAGTTTAGTAATTGGTGGTTGTTAGAGATTTGTCAGCATACTGATTTCCAAAAAACATTTATTGCGCTCACGTGTGTGCTCTGTGTGTATCTTTTATCACTGCCATTAGATAAATCATAGCTAAATAACTGGAAATAGTGCTTTCATTAGCTAACTTTTTAAAATACTGTTATCTATATGTTTTTATATAAAGTGCCACTGATTGGGTTATGACCTTGGGCCAAATCAGTTTGTTATTTGGAGCCTCAAATTGCTGCTTAAATGAGATGACCTTTAAGGTTCCATTCTCTTCCAAGGTTGTATAATTCTGTTGAAAAACACTAAGGATTATTTTCTAAAATATCAATTACCAAACATTGTCTTGTACATTCAATTGAAATAAATGAATCCTTAATATTTTATTTATATAGTACCAATATATAAATTACAAGCAAACAGAAAAATATAAAAGGGATGAGAGTTTTTGAAAACTCATTTAAATAAAAATATTAATATTTTTATATTAATATTACAAAATGGATAGGGCAAATGCCCATCCCAGTGGAAACCACTCTACTAGTATGAACTGAGGTTATTTGTTTACATTAGTTGTTATGTTCACTCTCTTTACTTGGCTTTTTCTTCATAGTGAAATCTTGATTTTGGTGTTTAAAGAACTTGGCAAATGAAAATGTTAAATCTAGAGCAAATTATCCCATAAAGTTTAACAGTGAATGTGGATAAAACATTACATTTGGTCAATCTCATGTTTTATTGCCTTATGAAATGGAGAACATGATGCAGTAGAAAGTAGATTTGAAGTTAGATTTCATTTTAAATGGTCCTTCCAACACTCTTGTGACCTTAAACCTTGCCTTATTGGATTGAAATTTCTTGTCTATGAAATTTGGGGTAATAAAAAGCTACTCCAAATAATCGTCAAATGAGACAGTGTAACACTGTCCTTAGCATAGGTTTTGGTAGCAGAGAGGACCACAATGTGTCAGTTTTTTAGTTTCCTTTCTATCCTGAATGTTGTTTTAAAGGAGTATTTCATGTAGAACAGCTTTCCTCCATTTTTCTGTCAATGTACAGCCCATTAAAGGAAAAAAAAGTTTTCTAGATATTTACAGATCATTTTCTCGCATAGTTTTAGATTCAGAGAGCCTATGATGAGCTTTGTAGACTGGAAGTATAATTTGTGGTGAATTTTTATTATATTGAGGCAATATGGATGTCCTTTTGGGATTTATAGTATGTGTAATGGATTTGGCCTGTTACAACCAACAGATCATTCTGTATAAAATATTTTTTATTTATTTGGCTGTTGATTTTAAGTTGGCTTATTGTTTGGGATTTAAATTATGTACTTTATTGAAATATGCATATATCAAAAGTGATTTGAATTTGTAACACATTGGATTTGAGTCCCTGGAAAAAAGATAGCTGGCCATGTTTTTATAAAATCATAGAATCTTATGTTTGGGGGAAGATTATAGAGTTCTAGCTCTTTGTTTTTTCAGCATAAAACTTTAAAGGGAAACCTCCCTCTTAGTCTAGGATGTTAGCTGAGGATCAGAATAGGCTATAATTTCAATAAAGTTCTGACCTTTGACATACCTATCCATCAAACAATTCAGGACTAGTATATGTCATTGTGATTTGATATGAGCACCTTTCTACAATGTATGATCTAAGCATTTCCCTTTGGAAGTTTCTACAAGTGCTGTTTGGTCAACATGCTGTTCTCCTTTTATAGGGTTTTAATGAAGCAGTAAGAATTTGAAATCACACCTACTTAGTTGAATTTGCTTTAGTACTATACAGGCATATTTCTCTCAGTAAAGATGTGTATCTGAAAAATTGTCTTAATCAAACTTACAAGTTAGCAGATCTTTTAATAATAGTGCAAAGTGTCAAAAGCAAATAATTTCAGAATACCTGCTATGCGCTACTCAGTATGCTCAGTATGCTGGTCTACAGGGATAGAAAAAACACTTGGTTCTTGCCCTCTGACTTTATTGTCTAGTGGAGAAGATAAACATTAAACAGTTTTTCATATTACATTTGCTTATGATACAATGGAACAGTAGTCAGTGTTTGATCATGTATATTTTTCACCTGCCAATAGCATAAGTAAAACAATTCCCAGTGTCTAACTATTGCATAATTTTGAAGTCTAATATAAATGATTTTGAATGGGCAACATTATTACTCTTTGCCACTTGGTATAGATTATAAAGACTTAATCTATTTTCTGTGCCACTTTTCTACACCACTTCATTGGTATTGATTGCCAAACTAAAAGTTTGAAGCAAGTATGTGATTAAGAAGAGGAAGACCCTACTAATGTAAGGGACAGCAGGAATCCATTTTGGGCTGGATAAGGATTTTATAAGATATTTTAGGCTTGGAAATGCCAAAAAATAAGTATCCTTTGAACATCCTATAGTCATAAAATATTTGAGCCCAGGAGATTATTGCCAAGAATTAGAAAGCTTTTGTATATCTATATAAGGCTATATGTACTAAATTCTTTAGAAGGGTCATTTGGGAGTGGGAGTGGAATTAGATGAAACCATAGGTGTGACCTTTTAACTTGTTTATTGCATACAAATTTTTAAAGTGGCGGAATTACATATGAATTTGGCTTTTTGTGAATTTCAGTATTTTTCAAATACAATTTAAAAAGGCAAAAAAAGAATAATGGCACTCTATTAATATGAAAAAATATGCAAGATTATTGTTTAAAGAAAAAGTTTAGGAAACTATTATCCCACTTTATAAAGCAATGATATGTGGAAAAAATTTTGAAAGACAATTACTATAGTATTATCATTTGTTGCATTTCATTTAACAACTAGTGGGGCAATCACTTTATGTTTTATAGAGTTTATACTTCCATGTTACCCTTTTAAATTCATTTTCATTTTGTCAATTATTGTTTTCAGTACTTGGTTTTGCTTCTCTCTCTCTCTCTCTCTCTCTCTCTCTCTCTCTCTCTCTCTCATTAGATCTCTTGTTTCCTGACCCTCATATCTTTTTTTAATTTTGAATGTAGCTTCTTGAGGCAGTCTCTCATTTCTTGATGGTGGTGTTAGTTTGGTTGGGTGTAGGAATCTGGGTGGAACATCAGATTTGCTCAGAACTATGAAGGGTATGTTACTTTATAAAAATCAGATAATCTCTAAAATACAAACTAAGAACGTACTAAAGTGAATACAACCTATGAAATAAAATGACCTATGGATGTCTCAGATTATCATCTACCTACCACTACTGATTAGGGTATTTAATCATTTCCCTGCATCTCTTTACTTTTTAAATTTTTGTGCATTTTAATACAGTGTATTGTATTATTTTGCTTAAAGCATTAATTAAATGTTTAATTAATTAATATATTAATGTATTTTGTTTCAGCATTAATTAAATTCTGGTAATGTATATATTCTTCTGAAGTATTAAAATTCAATAATATTTCTAAGTTTTGTATTAGCATGTATGCATTCACTGGTATGTATATTTTATTATACAAATATATCACAGTTTATTTGTCCATTCTTTATTGACAGATTTAGAGATGCTTATATTAACTGGTGGGGTGGATATCTTTTAAAAATGTCTTGAAACATGGGTGTAAGAATTTCTTTGTAGAAAAAAAAATTTGAAAATTGATTTTTAGAGAGAGAGCCAGAAACATTGATTTGTTTCACTTATTTATGCATTCATTGGTTGATTTTTCTATGTGCCTTGACCAGGGATGGAACCTGCAACTTTGTCCTATTGTGATGATGCTCTAACCAACTGAGCTACCTGGCCAGGGCAGGATTTAAGAATTTCTTTAGGGTTTATGCTTACAGTGGAATAGGTTTATATACTAGGCATGTTATCAACTGTAATAAATACCACCCAGTTATTCTTCAAAGTATTTGTGGCAGTTTATGCCAGTTCTCAGTGTATGAACATGACTATTGTCCCACATCCTTGCCAATACTAGATGTAGGCAGTTTTATTTTAGCCATTCTGGTGGGTGGACTGTGGTATCTCATTGTGGTTTTGCCTTTTCTGTTTATTTGTAAAGAGCTGTTTATCTTTTTAGTGTATATTCAATTGCTATTAATAGTTAACTCTCCTGTGAATTACCTTATTTTTTGCTTATTTTTCAATTGGATTATTTGCCTTTTTAAAAAATAGTTTTTATGAAATGATGTATTCTAGACATTAATCCTTTGTTGGTCATATACTGGTACTTTGGAATTATCTTCTCCAGTTTATCTTTTCACATTTTACATTGTCTTTATGCACCAGTTTTACATTTTATTGCAGTAAAAATTATAAATCTGACAATTGAAATGTCAAATTTATTTAAATTCCTTTCACGATTTTGTGCAGTTTGTGGCCTTTTTGTCTTTTTCAAAAAATAGCTTTATTGACGTGTAATTGACACAATAAACTGCTCTTTTTTAAAATGTACAGTTTGATAAGCTTTGGCATATATGCCCATGAAACCATTACCGTAATCAAAATGATAAATATATTCATTAGCCTTAGAAGTTTTTTCTTACCCCTTGGTATTTCCTTTTTATTTTTTTAAGATTTTATTTATTTTTAGAGAGAAAGGGACGGAGAAAAAGAGGAAGGGAAACTCGATGTGTGGTTGTCTCTTGCATGCCCCCAACTGGGGACCTGGCCCCCAATTCAGGCATGTGCTCTGACTGGGAATTGAACCCTAGACCCTTTGGTTCACAGGCTGGTGCTTAATGCACTGAGTCACACCAGCCAGAGCTCCTTATTACTATTTTTTGCCTTTTTCCTTGATACATCCATCCATCCTCACTCAACTATTGATCTGCTTTTTGTCTTTATAGATTATATAAAAATAATTTTATATAAATAAAATTATACAGTCTCTTTTTGTTTGGTTTCTTTCACTCAGTATAATTATTTTGAAGTTCACCCTGTTGTATATAGTAATAGTTCATTTCTTTTATTGCTGACTATTCATTGTATCGTTATATCATGATTTGTTTATTTATTCACCTGTTGATAGACATTTGACTCATTTCCAGTTTTTGGCTTTTGCAGGTACAACTGTTGTCAATCTTGGTGTGTAAGCCATTGTGTGGACAAATGCTCCCCCCACCCAAATACCCAGGTAGAATGGCTGGGTCACATGACAGGTTTTTCAGAGTGAGTTGTATCATTTTACACTCCCACCAACAATGTAGGAGATTTGTTTTCCACTTCCTGGTCAACAAGTGCTTTGATCAGTCTTTTGAATTTTATTCATTCTAAAATTAGTGATAGCTCATTGTGGTTGTAATTTGCATTTCCCTAATGACTTACTATGTTAACTATGCTTTATGTATTTATTTGCCATCCATGTGTATCTTTGATGAAGTATCTTTTCAATCTTTTGCATATTAAAAAAGTTTGGATTGTTTTCTTGTTGAGTTTTGAGAGGAGGGTATGTGCACATGGGGTGTGTGTGCGTGCACATGCATGCACAGAGTCTTTATAAAATATATTCCCTTTAAAAAAAAGTTGAAGCTTAGATTGCAAAGTATGGACAGTTTGGGGATGGTGATTTATATTACTATAACATCTGTCTTCAAAAAGTCCAGCCATTGTTAATAAAATGAGAATGGTTTGCATGACATCTGTGTAACCTGGCCAAGGAGAGTGGACTGGAGTGCGAATGTGTGAACAATGACAGTGTCACTGTACTAGTCAGTGGGGGCGGTTGGCACTGTTGAGTGAGCATGTATATTATGTGGATGTACATTCAAAATGACTGAGTGAGTAGAGCAACAAATCTGCATCAGATTTTGTGTTAAGCATGAACATTCCCTCCACTGAAACTATTTGGATGATTCAGAAGGCTGCTGCTATGGGCATCTGGTGATTGGCAGCTTCATTACAACAATGTGCCCACTCATGCATCATGTCTCAAGCAGAGTTTTTGGCAAAACATCACATCACCCAGGTAACTCAGCCTCCCCACATAGCCCAGATTTGGTGCCCTGCAACTTCTAGCTTTTCCCAAAACTAAAATCACCTTTGAAAGGGAAGAGATTTCAGACTGTCAGTGAGATTCAGGAAAATATGATGGGGCAGCTGGTGGTGGTGATTGGGAGAATTATGTGGGCCCCAAGGTGCCTACTTTGAAGGGGACTGAGGCATCATTTTCCTGTGTACAGTGTTTCTTGTATCCTGTATCTTCTTCAATAAATGCCTTTTTCATACTACATGGATGGATACCTTCTGGATAGACCCCACACTTCTAACTTACATTCTGCCTCTGGTTCATTTGGGACTCTCTGGAGAAAACACCCTTAGCCATGACAGATTCTGTTGTGGTGTTGTCTACAAGGGGAAAGACTGAGGTGTTGTCCACCAACTTATAGGGAGCATCTGCTGATAAGGATGAACTGGTGGATGACATGGTGGATGTCATATGTTCTGGACAGAACTATTGGTGAACTCATGTGAGACACTCAAGAACTTCCCAGAAAAACTAGGTGAGACATTAACAAGAAAGAAAAGTCCTAGATTACTGGGTGGGCGCAAGAGCAGCCAAGCCATGGTTAATTTCTGTTAAGTTGATCCCTTTTACAGCCACAGAGCTGATGGGGTCGGGGGAAATAGAAACAAAGATATTCTTTGCAATGATATTTTCCTAGGCTGTGGCTTTTCTTTTTATTTTCTTAACAGTATCTTTTGAAGAACAGAAGTTTTTAATTTTGATAAAATTCAATTTTTCATTCTTTTCTTTCATGAATTGTATTTTTTATGTTATATCTACAAAATCTGCCTAACCCAATACCGCAAAGATCTTTTCCTATGTTCTTCTCTATAAATTTTATTCTTTTAGGTTTTACTTTTTTTTTTAAGATTTTGTTTATTTTTAAAGAGTCAGAAAGGAGGGAGAAAGAGAAGAAGAGAAGCATCAGTGTGTGGTTGCTTCTAGCATGCCCCCCACTGGGAACGAACACCTGGCCTGCAGCCCAGGCATGTACCCTGATTGGGAATTGAACCAGCAAGCCTTTGGTTTGCAGGCCAGCACTCAATCTACTGAGCCATACTAGCCAGGGCCGTTTTGGGTTTTACATTTAGATGTGTAATCCACTTGGAGTCAATTATTGTATATTTTATAAAGGATGATGAAAGTATTTTTAGAAAGTATTAATATCTAAATGTACCAGCGTCATTTGTTGAAAAGACTTACTTTTTGAATTGAGAAATGACTTTTTACTTTGTTGAAAATCAATTAGCCATAGGTATGTGGGTCTGTTTTTGGACTCTATTCTATTCCACTGATTTGTCTACTCTGATAACATTACCAACACTCGTTTTGCTTTTTCAAAAAGAAAATATATTATGAAAGCTGTCTTGCATATAGAGACAGAAGTTAGAATGATGGTTGCCAGGGGCCATTGAGGGATGGCGAGTTATTGTTTAATGGGTTCAGTTTCAGTTTTGCAAAATGAAGAGTTCTGTGGATGGGTGTTGGTGATGGTAGCACAACAGTGTACAGTTGGCACTTGAATAACCTGGGTTTAAACTGTGTAGGTCCACTTATATGTAGGTTGTTTTCAGTAAATACACAGTTGGCATTCTATATCCCCTGGCTTTTCATCTGAGGATTCAGCCAACCTCGTATCAAAAATGGTATTTTAAAACAAATGAACAGCCCTGGCTGGTGTGGCTCAGTGGATTGAGCATCAGCCTGCAAACCAAAGGGTTGCTGGTTCGATTCCCAGCCTGGAGCACATGTCTGGGTTGCAGGCCAGGTCCCCAATAGGGCGCACAAGAGGGAACAGCACTGATATTTCTCTCCCTCTCTTTCTCCCACTCTTCCCCTCTATCTAAAAATAAATAAAATCTTTTTAAAAATAAAACAAAAGAACCAACAGTATTTTCAATCTGTGGTTGGGAATTAACAGATGGGGAGGGCTGACTGTATGCATTATCCTACACCATTTTATATAAAGGGCTTGAGCATCCATGCACTTTGGTATCCATGTGGTTCCTGGAACCAGTCCTCGCAGATACTGAGGAACAGCTATAGTTACATTTTGGAAAGTCAAAAGTTGTAGGTGGATTTTTGACTGTGTGGAGGTTTGTGCCCCTAACCTCCTCATTAGTCAGCTGCATGTATAGTTACTGCCACAGAACTGTACTCTTAAATGGTTAAGATGGTACACTTTGTTATACTTTTTGCTCACATTTTTAAAAAAGCTATTTTTGCACAATGTCTAGTTCAGAATAAGTACTGAATTTCAGTTGACTGATTTAAAAAAAAATCAAGACCCAGAGAGGTTAGCTGACAAGTGATGGGGATAGAGGTTTGAATCCAAAGCCAAAAGGCATGTTATTTCACTCTATTACATAGCTGCCTCAGAATTTTAATACTTTTTCCCAGTGTAATAATGCTTGGATTTTAAAATCTCTAGACTTAATTACATTCCTTTTAGTACTAGTGACTCACTAAACCAGAAATGGGGATATTTGGATTTATCCCCCTCTTTCTTCCTAGTCTTCCTGTTATATACTCACCCACTTCTGTTTCTTGAAAACTACAAATCTGCCACAGTGAGAACCCCAGGGTCTTTAAGCATATCAATAAGCACATACTGCAGGGGTACTACAGGAGCAGTAAGTCATGGATGGTCCTCTTCCAAGATGCCTTTCTCAGTTGCTATGCCAGAGAGAGAGTGCTGTTCGGAGAATGACATACCTTTCAAGATTTTGATTACTGTTAATAATGCCCCTGGCCATCCTCTTTTATAGTCTTCATCCCACTATCAAAGTGGTGTTTCTCCCTCTAAACACTACCTCTTTGATCCAACTAATGGGTCAAGGGGTTTAGCAGCTTTTAAGATATACTACCTGAGAAGAATATTTGCCCAGGCTACAGTGCACGCAGGGAAGAAGGTGAGAAGACAGTGATGCAATTGAAGGATTACAGTTGTATGTGGCTTAATCAGGAGCCTTGTTTGGGCTTGAGTTGATATCATCAAGGATTATGTAAATGGTATCTGAAGACATTCAGATTCATCCTAGACTTCAAAGGATTTGCCAAGGATTTAGGAGGTTGCAAAAATCAACAAGGATGTGGTTGAAATGAGAAGAACTTTAACTTGGAGATGGATAAGGATGACATTGAGGAGAACCTAGAAGTGGTTCCTGAGGAATTGACTAAATGAGGAGTTGTTGGAACTGGGGCACACTGCTGAAGAAGAGGCAAAAAGAAAAGGAAACTGCAGGCGAAGAAAAAGAAGAAAAGCCCCTAGGAAAATTCACAGTAAAGGATTTAGCAGAAGCTTCTGCAGACCTCAGCGAGCCTGTTAAAAAGTTTGAAAACATGGAACCCAACACTGAAAGGTTTTCATTAATAGAGAGTAATGAATGAAACATCATTTCATGAATGTTTATGGTGCTTTACCTGCTTCCGTACAAAATCCATGATGAAGAAAAAGAAACAAACCAAGCAAACCACCATGTTCATATTTTTGAAATAAGTGACTCTTCCTCAAGAAGAGCCTGAAGCTAGGTCCTTCAGAAGATATTCCAGAAGAAGGCATTATTAACATAGCTCCAGGAAGTATTATTTCCCCTGAAGACCTTTCAGCAGAACAATATGTGGAGGTGAAAGACAGTGATAATGGTGATCCTGACCCTGCGTAAGCCTAGGTAGGTTAATGTGTATGTTTATATCTTAGTTTTTAACAACAAAAAAGTTTAAAATAAAAAATATATATTCAAAATTAAAAAATAGAAAACTTATAGAATAAGGATAAAAAGAAAGAAGACATTAAAGCAGCTTATTGGCTCCTTGAATCTGCCTGGTTTGGCCTCCTTGCCTTAACTCCAGCCTCCACCATGTCCACAAGGGTGACCCAGAAGACCTTCAAGACGTCTACCTCTGGCCCTGAGGCCTTCAGCAGCTGCTTCTACTCAAGTGGGCCCAGCATCTGCATTGGCTCTTCAGCCTTTTTCTTGGTGGGTGGTGGCTGCCAGGTTGGCCTGCATGCCAGTATGAATCTGACCAGGGTTTATGATGGGGTTGGGAGTATGAGTAGCATTAGAGATGTCCAGGTGAACCAGAGACTGTTGAGTCCCCTGAAGCTGGAGATGGACCCCAACATCCAGGCTGTGCGCAACCAGGGGAAGGAGCAGATCAAGAGCGTTAACAACAAATTTGCTTCCTTCATCAATGAGGTGTGGAGCCTGGAAAAGCAGAATGAGATTCTGGAGACCAAGTGGAACCAGCAGCATCATCATAAGGTGGCTTGCAGTAAAGTGTACAACATGTTTAAGAGCTACATCAGCAACCTTCAGTGGCAGCTGGCCCAGGTGAAACCGAGGCTGGAAGTGGAGTTTGGCATTATGCAGGGGCTGGCAGGGGACTTGAATAATTATGAGGATGAGATCGACAAGCACCAGAGATGAATGAATTTGTCCTCATCAAGAAGGATGTGGACGAAGCTTACATGCACAAGGTGGAACTGGAGTTTTGCCTGGAAGGGCTGACCGATGAGATCAGCTTCTGTAGGCAGCTGTATGAAGGAGAGATTTGTGATCTGCAGTCCCAGATCTTCAGCATGTCCATGGTGCTGTCTGTGGAGCTGTAGCTGTCCATGAACAACAACTTCTCTCTGGACCTGGATGATGACATAGCTGAAATCAAGGTTTAGTTTGAGGAAATTGCCAACCACAGCCAGGCCAAGGCTGAGATGATATATCAGACCAAGTATGAGAAGCTGCAGACATTGGCTTGGAAGCAGGGGGATGACCTGCATCACATGAAAATGGAGATTTCGGAGATGAACTGAAGCATCGGCTGACTCTACGCTGAGATTGAGGGCCTCAAAGGCCAGAGGGCTTCCCTGGAGGCTGCCATCACTAATGATGAGCAGTATAGGGAGCTGGCTGTCAAAGATGCCAGGCCAATGTGGCTCAGCTGGAAGCTGCTCTGAAAACCCCCAAGCTGGACATGGCTCAGCACCTGCATGAGTACCAGGAGCTCATGAACTTCAAGCTGATCCTGAATGTGGAGATTGCCACCTACCACAAACTGCTGGAGAGTGAAGAGAACTGGATGGAGTCTGGGATATAGAACGTGAGTATCCATTACCAGTACTACCAGTGGTTACTCAGGTAGGCTGAGCCCAACCTACAGAAACCTATGGCTTGGGCTTTCAAGCCAACTTGATCTCTGGGGGCTCTGGCTCCTATAGCCACATGCACCAGCTGCAGCTCCTCCAAGACAGTCGTTGTGAAGAAGATTGAGACCCACGATGGAAAGCCGGGGTCTGAGTCATCTGATGTCCTTCCCAGGTGAACCGCTACCGTGGTCGCTCCTGCCCTCCAGGCCTGTGGGAAAGGAACTGTGCAACTGTGCAGAGGAGCAGCAGGCACAAGAGACCCATCCTGAGGCTCAGCCTCAGTCCTCAGCTCACCCTTGGGGTGGAGGAGTTTGCTGCCTGGGGAACTGCCTCTTACCCATGCCCCCAACTAAAAGCCAAATCAAGTGTTTTTTTCCAAAGTAAAATCTCAGCTGGCTCTGCCAACCCTGGAGGGAGGGCAATTTAGTACAACTCTATAATGTGTTTGTGTTTTAAGTTAAGTGTTATTACGAAAGTTAAAAAGGTTTAAAAATTTAGTTATTTAAAGTAAAGTTACAGTAAGCTAAGGTTAATTTATTAAAAACATTTTAAAATTAGATTTAGTGTAGTCTAAGTGTACAGTGTTTATAAAGTCTACAGTAGTGATCAGTAATATTCTAGGCCTTCACATTCACTCATTACTCACTCACTGACTCACCCAGAGCGATTTCCAGTCTGAAAGCTCCATTTTTGGTAAGTGTCCCATACAGGTGTGCCATTTTAAAATCTTTTCTACCATATTTTTACTAATACCTTTCCTATATTTAGATATATTTTGAAACATGAATACCATTGTGTTACAGTTGCCTGCAGTATTCAGTGCAGTAACATGCTGTACAGGTTTGTAGCCTAGGAGCAGTAGCTGTCATTAAGTGGCAGAGGACTGTATTACATTGATTTTCATATGCTGAACCATTCTTGCATTCCAGGAGTAAATCCCCCACTTAGTCATGGTGTATAATCTATTTTAATATGGCAGGAGATTCAGTTTCCTAGTATTTTGTTGATGGTTTGTTCATCAGTGTTCATAAGGGATATTGGTCTGTAGTTTTCTTCACTGTGGTGTTTGCCTTGTTTTGGTTTCAGAGAAATACTGGCTTCATAGAATGAGTTAAGAAGTGTTCCCTCCTCTTTGATTTTTTTTTTTTTTAATTAAAGTTAATTGTTGATGCTGTTCTCATTCAAACTTTACTTCTTAATATTACTGGTAACCTAGATAAAGATACATGCAGATGCTGTAGTAATTAAACTTTCAGGTTACATCATAAAAGAAATATGAAATATTTTATTTCATTGCAATGTAATGAAAGGATTTTAAGGTGAATAAAGAACACATCATATTTCCCCCAGCCTTCTGCTATAGTATAATTGTGACAGCTCCTCAGTCAGTCACTATCTTACCCTAATAATAGAAATGTAAATTGGAACAGATTTTTCTGGAACAGAATTTGGCACTATGTAAAGCCATAAAAATTAGGCATTCTTTGACTCAGCAATTTCATTTATGGTACATTATCCTAAGAAAATTATCATGGCTACATGGAAAAAATTAAGTAGAGGGGTCCTCTTGTCATTATGTATAATAATGCAAAGTTAGAAACCACAATGTCCAGAAACAGAATTGGGTAGTAAATTGTAGTACACATACAAGGCTGTGTACCATTGAAATGTTGACCCTGGCTGGTGTGGCTCAGTGGCTGAGTGCCAACCCGTGAATCAAAGGGTCGCTAGTTTGATTCCCAGTCTAGGGTAACATGCCTGTGTTGTGGGCCAGGTCCCCAGTGTGAGGTGCATGAGAGGCAACCGCACATTGGTGTTTCTCTCCCTCTCTTTCTTTCTTCCGTCCCCTCTCTATTTAAAATCTTATCAAAAAAAAAGAAAGAAAGAAAGAAAGAAATACTGATGCTGAAGGTTTTATAAAAAAATATAGAGTATGATTCAATTAAAATGCTTTTATTTAGGCATAAAAGTTTCTCAAACTTAATATTGTCTATTAGTGGTCTATTTCTGAGTGCTGGTAGTGCAGATTGTTGACATTTTAATTTTTACTTTTCCATCTATGTATTTTTTTTAAAGGATTTTATTTATTTTTAGAGGGGAAGGGAGGGAGAAAGAGAGGGAGAGAAACATCAATGTGTGGTTGCCTCTCACATGGTCCCCACTGGGGACCTGGCCTGCAACACAGGCATATGCCCTGACTGGGAATCGAACTAGCAACTCTTTGGTTCATAGCCCGTGCTCAATCCAATGAGCTACACCAGCCAGGGTATCCATCTATATTTTTTGAAAAATAAATGTATTGCTTTTTTAAAAAAAGAAATTATTTATTTATTTTTGGAGAGGAGAAAGGAGGGAGAAAGAGAGGGAGAGCAACATCAATGCGTGGTTGCTTCTTTCACACTGCTGCCGGGGACCTGGCCCACAACCTAGGCATGTGCCCCAACAGGGAATCTAACTGGCAGCCCTTTGGTTTGCAGGCTGGCACTCAATCCAGTGAGCCACACCAGTCAGGGCTGCTTTTCTGATAACAGTAAATGATGTTTTTAAAAATTCAAAATGAAATGAAGTTAGAAAGCATAGTTAAATTCCATGACGGATTTTAGGCTAGAATGATGGACTGAATCCAGTGAAATTTAATCAGGATGAATGAATAGGAAGTTAGATAAATAAGTCAGTCATATTTCTGGGTTTAAAAAAGTCAGCTAACTAGATATAGAAAGTGGGAATTGGGGCCTATTAAAAACATACGTAAAAGACTTAATTTACTCTAGCCTTTCCCATTGTAAGCTGCCAGCTATTCTCTTCCCATTCATTCTATTTCATCTTGTATCCAGCATAGCCTCATCATGGGAAACCTCTGGGCTTCCTCACCAGTTGATATTTTAAGTGCTGTCACCATCTGTTTTAGTAGTTTTTTTTTACTTTGTTCAAGTTGTTGTGTACTTGGGGTCCTTCTATTCCCCTCTTTTGCGCATTTTCAAAAGTGACCCCGTTGTTTAGAAACCTAGCTCAAGTGCTACCTCTTGTTTGAAGTCTATCATAGTGCGATCTCATTTACTCAAATTTACTTAATAAAATATTGAGAGGTTAAAGTCAAAACAAGGCTTCTAGCTTTATGTGCAAAATTTGAAAGATTGAAAATCCTCCTCTATTACTAGTCACATAATTTCCTATTGCCATAGGACATGCCGTTTTAATAGTAAATACCAGATACTTTTTGTCATTTCTTTTTGACCCATCAATAAAGTTAATGCACAGAGGAGGAAAAAGTAGAATTTGAAAGCACACTTAGTAGTTGTAGAGTTGTGCATTCTGAAAACACATGGAGCTAGATGACCCTAGTTCAAATCCTGAATTCAGCACTTAACCTACTGGGTGTCATTAGGCAAATAGCAATATCACTGTGTCTTTGTTTTTCTCATTTTCAAAATGTGCTGATCATAAATCACCTGGCTCATAGGGTTGTATTTCTTAAAGATTTTATTTACTTATTTTTAGAGGGGTGGGGGAGAGAGAGGGAGAGAAACATCAGTGTGTGGTTGCTTCTTGCGCGCCACCCCTACTGGGGACCTGACCTGCAATCAGGCATGTGTCCCAATTAGGAATTGAACCAGCGACCCTTTGGTTCACAGGCCAGCGCTCAATCCACTGAGCCACACCAGCCAGGGCACGTTGTTTTAAATATTAGTAGCATGTAAAGCTCTTAGGAAAATGCCTAACCATAACCCATATTATGTGCTCAGAAACATTAAGTATGATTATTCCATAGGGAAATTTAGTCTTGAATGATTTGAGTTTTAAATTAGAATGCATTCCTGTATGAAATAATGACCATCCTGAAAGAAATTTCCCTCCTTGTTAGTTTCAAAGAATAATCAGGATACTGTCAACCTCTTTGAAACCATGCAGTGAGGAATGAAGGTAGAATTGGGATGAGGGGAGGTATTTTTCTTTTCATTGTAAATGCACCATGTTTTACCATGTATAATGCACACTTTTTGCCCACATTTTTGAAGGAAAAACAAGGGTGCATGTTATACATGGGTATAACAATTACATACCATTGGTATAATAATCCCTTGTGTAATATGTACAAAAACATGGTTGCTTATTATATGTGGGAGCATATTATACATGGTAAAATATGGTAATACTGCTTGTTAAAATCTGGGAAGTTCAGAAAAATATAGACAACCAAAAATTTTCATATTCCTACTACTGCCCCAGTGCTAATCACCATGTTAGCATTTTAGTGAATTCCTTTTAGTCTTTTTTCTCCCATGCATTAATTTTTATTTTTTTCCAAGCAGATCTTTTAAAAAAAATTTAATTTTTTTTTAGTGTTTTATTTATTTTTAGAGAGAGGAAGGGAAGGAGAAAGAGAGGGAGAGAAACATCAATGTGTGGCTTCTTCTCACACACCCCCTACTGGGGATCTGGCCTGCAACCCAGGCATGTGTCCTGACTGGGAATCAAATTGGCAACCCTTTGTTCACAGGCCCAGCTCAATCCACTGAGCTACACCAGCCAGGTCCCACGCGTTAGTTTTTTAATATACAAACATGTTGTCATTTAACACATGTACAGAAATGGAGGGTATTTAGCAAGAGAAGTTAACTATTGTAGTAGTCCAATTGAAGAGTGTTGCGCACGCTGGTCTAGGTCATTGGCTATAGAAGTAAAGCTTAGGGGAAAGAGACAAAGGTATTTCTGAGGTTGAATTACAGACTTTGATGTAGTGGTTTCAAAGATAATCTTTTAGCTCTGCCATCTGAAAAGAAGAATGTATTTTCCGGTAAAGGTGTTCATTTTGGATATGTTGAGTTTGAGATTTGACTAGGACATCCAAATGGAAATGTCTAAGGGGGCAGTTGAGTGAGGTATATAGCAAGCACTTGAGAGATAATCTGTTTGGGGTATGAATGAGAGCACCCCAGTAAGAATGTTTAAAATTGTCAAGGATGGTGCCTAATTGGGCTAATTTTTTTATACTGTATATATCTGATCTGTCGGTATATTTAGCTTTTTAAGGGTGGGAATAGAGTTTCCATCTACAGTACCCAGCATAGCATTGCCACATAATGGGTGTTTATGGGATAAATGAGTTTACTGAAACAAAGAGAAGAGGCTGTTAATTTGGTCTCTGTAGAATGCCAATGAACTTGAGGGATTTATATATATCATTTATTTCCTCTCTTTCAGTTTTATTAGTGCCTAAAATTTAAATTTCTAAAGTAAAATAAGATATTTTCCATTATTCTGATGAAATAATTCCTTGTTAAAATATTATTTAGATAGTTATGATTCATTCATATATTTTAAAATTTCATTAAATTTGTTGGGGGGGGCATTGGTTAATAAAATCATGTAGGTTTCAGTGTACAATTCTGTAATACATCCACTGTATATTGCATTGTGTGTTTACTGCCCAAAGTCAAGTCTTATGTTTTTAGAAAATGCGAGAGAGAAGATTGTTCCAGTGACTCTTCAAATGCCCAGAGTATACTCATAGTGAGTGTGTTAAGGAGACTTCACTATTTCATTGGACTAACACATGTGAAAAAGATTTGGGAATTAAAAAATATATAAATCAATATAGGGCAAACTATAAATATAAATACCCATGAGGTATTGAATCTTTGAAATTGTGTTACTTGGTGTAGTCTTTGTGGAGTGTCTGTGTCTGAGGATGATTACATTGGTGACAGGAGCATTCTAAATAACAGAGGTGGACTGTGGAAAGACCCACCTCATCTGTATGCACTTGGCCCTTCCCTTTGCATACTGTAGCTAGCAGTTGGTTAGTTTGCATGTGTGGTTTGAACTATCATGTGTGACTCATTCTGAAAGCTCCTGGAGGATAGGCCCCCTGTCTATCCCCAGCACCCAGCACTGTACATAGAGTAGGCTATCAATAAATATTTGTCAAGTGAATAAAATGGTGATATATTCAGCAAACATTTAGTGAGAATTGAGAATGTCCTGTAGGTAGAGGAGTATTAGGCCTATAATGATGGATATGATTTAATATTTCACCTCAAGGAGAATAAATTCTGGTACTAAATATGAATTTGTAAAGCTCAATCTTACCTATGTAACAGATAAATACATATTCTATGTTCCTTCCCTCTACTCATTTAGCTGGGAAATTTTATGGGGTCAGTTTTATAATCTAGTTATTCAGTTTTTTTTTTCTTGTTAAAATTTGGGATTTGGTTTAATGGGGGCAAATACAGAAGGAGCCCATTTTTCTAATGTTTCTGGTAAAGAAGCAAGGTACTTAATTCAATGGGTATACTAACATAACTGGCTTGATTATTCTGGCATATAAAGATTGGATAATCCAGTGTGTTAGTTAAGAGAACTCTTACTGTATAATGGTTTATCAGAAAATTCTTAGTGTTGGACATGTCATTTATCAAGTCTAATTGTAGCTCCATTTTCCTTTATTTTAGATTTTGTGCCCATCAGACAACCTCTTAGATAAATGGGGTATCCTGGGTGACAATATGACTGTCCCCCCACTGTAAACAAGTAAACATTCAACTTATGTTAATTTTTGAAAATAAAATTAAATAAAAATTGTAACATCAACTTTTTATAACTTAGTATAAATAAATTAAGCCTAGTCAATTTTATGTATGCAAAAAAAAATATTTTTTTGAGCTGTAGAACTGAGGGCCATACTCAGGAATAAGTCTTTTTTAGAAGGCAGGGATCAGTCTTGATTCCTGTATACCCAGTGCTTGGACATGGTCAGTGCTCAATTTAATGTTGCATTAATGAAACTCATTGAATTTTAAAGACGGTAACTCCAGACCTCTAGAAAGAACAACTATAGGCAATTTATGGCTCTACTCATAGATTTATTTTCATTTCAGAAGAGCAGTTCTGCCTTTTCTTTAACTCAGCAAAAATAATTCATTAGTGATGAAAATAGAATCCTCTAAATAAGCCAGATCCTTAAAGGCAAATAAAAGGCGTATGTGTCTCTTAGAAAAAAAAAAAAAAGAGAACAAAGACAGCGTTCGTTTCATTGCTTTTATTTTTTAAATAATTAAAACTTTAATTATTTTTTTTTATTTTTTTTAGACCCTATTGCAATATGCAAGCAACAAGAATGCATCTGAACATATGGTGTATCTTCTGGAGGTATATCGACTTGCCATCCAAAGCTTTGCCAGTGCACGTCCGTACTTAACTACTGAATGTGAAGATGTCCTGTTAGTGCTTGGCAGATTAGTACTGTAAGTTTAAGAACTTAAATCATTCTTAAAACTGAGTACTTTTGGTTGTAATGTTTGTCTAACTTCTAGTTACTATGACATCATGGTATTCAATGAAGCACCATTAGAGTCATACTTTTTGCATGAAATTTCCTTTGCTCTGAGACTTCACACTCAGGTTCCCAGCTGATAAAGTATTAGGTTGGCCAAAAGGTTGTTGTGGGTTTTTTTTTTTTTTTTTTTTTTTTTTGGGGGGGGGGTGGTTTCTATCATAAGATGGTTCCAGTAGTGCTTAGTTGTCTTTAACTTCATTTGAAACAATTTAGTTAGACTGTATTGTGACAGCTGTCCTATCAGTGTGCATTTTAAAAAAAAACAACTCATCAAAATTGGTGAATTTTTGTGCAGCCATTTTAATACTGAAAATGGAAGAAAATATGCAACATTTATGGCATGTTGTACTTTATTATTTCAAGAAAGGTAAAAATGCAACTGAACCCCCCCCCAAAAAAAAAAAAATGTATGCGTAGTGTATGGAGAAGGTGCTGTGACTGCTTGAAAGTGTCAAAAATGGTTCATGAAGTTTCTTGGTACTATTGATATTTTGACCAAGTAATTCTTTGCTGTGGGGCTGTCTTATGCATTGGGAGATGTTTAGCAGCACCCCTGGCCTCCACCCACTAGAAGCCATAGTGGGAGGTAGCTGACATACTCAAAATATCCAAATCAATAAAGTTACTGGTGAAAATGAAAAAATATGTCTTTTATTTTATGGAAAAAACTAAATGGACTTTTTGGCCAACCCATACAATCCAAGCAGTGTAACCTATTTGCCTCTAGTGTCTTTTCCTACTGAGGCCTAGAATCCAAGAATGATAGATTTTCTCTATCCTGAGATATGGTTCAATTCAAGTGACAGAGTGTCTGGAAACAGTTTTGGTCTTAGAGGAATATTTTGGGGAAGGGGGAGACATTATGAAATCCGCAGTTCAGTTGTTATTGGAACTAGGAATTTTACTAGCAGAAAATACCAGGGTATGGTATAAGATTACCACCCTAAGAGTCCCTGATAATTCAGCTGCTATTTTAATATTTGGCTGCTAGCTAGCAGACAAAATTATACCTCTAATGTAATTTCATCTGCAAACTGAAAAAAATATGGCAGCTATTTAGTTTTTGTCTGGGGAATCACCTTTGTTCAGCTCACGGATTGTTTGTTGGGATAACTTCTAGTCTGGGTGGTCCATTTTATTTTTCTCTGGCCTCACCTGGTTTCTTTCCTATTCTCCAAAACCTAAAACCTTTAATACTGTACCTTTGATGGAACCCAAACATTCCTTGTTTTATAATCCTATTATTTCTCCTACGAAGTCTGTTTTTTATATTACCTATGCTAATCTCTAAAAGGTAAAGTCACATTCTGCAAGATTTTAGAAAGGTGTTGCTTTATTGGTATTTTGAGCTATCTTTATTCAAGTTGTTGAGCATTTCCTTTTTAAAATCTGCTATTTTTTCTCATTATTGATTATGGTAGAAAGAAGAAAACTTTTTTTCTTGCTTAATTTGTCAGAGGTAAAGAAATAGCCTTGCCTATCTTTCTACTTCCTGTGTAAGTGACAAGAACCTGTACAGATGACAGTTACATGCATTTGTCACTTTATCAGCTGGATTGACAGGAGCATGAGCTCCTGTTTTTGTCTTCTGGAATCAGAACAAAGACAGTGTTTGTTTGTTTCATTATTTCCTATATGGGTACCCTCCCGACACTGTAATTAACTAAACAAAACTGGTATGTGATTTATAAAAGGTCTGTACTCCTTTTTTTTTTTTAATTTAAATTATTGTTCACTTACAGTTGTCAAAAGGTCTATATTCTTAACTGAATGTATTAAAGTAACAATGTAATTATTTAGTGTCCTAGTTTTTCTTTTTTAAAGTAGAAAGCCAATGTAACAATATTGAAGAAAATTTTGAAGAGTAAAAAAAAGCAAAATTTAAAAGTCTAAAAAATTGTAAAATATGTATTCAGTATCAGTGTCATGGAGTTTGATTTTGACTCGAGCCACCTTTATATACTGATTTATTTCTTTATATTGCAGGAGTTGTTTTGAATTGCTACTTTCAGTGTCTGAAACTGAACTGCCTCATGAAGTGTGGGTACTCTTTCTTCAGTCTCTGCAGGTGAGTTGATTTGGGCTCACCAAAGGTCTCTGTTTAGGTATGCACAACACCTAATTAATTTCTCCCAGCAAATTAAATTTGGAAACTTAGAACAAAAACAGGTTCATTATATACATTGGTATTAAGTTTGTGAAATGGGAGACCTTTCAGATGAAGGGGGTGTGTTAAAAATGTTTTTCATTTGGTTTTGTTTGCTTTTACGTAGCTCAGAAAACAATAAAGTTTTCATTATTCAAAAACAATTTTATACAGAATAAAGCTATTAAAAATATAAAATTGTGTATAGTTATAAGGTAGCAATATTTGGATCACTCATACTACACTTCTCTAGTAATTTCCCTGTAGTATTTCAGGGATTCTGTCAAGCATTGTAAGTCAGAATAATCATCATAAATTCTGTTCATCCGTTTTATTTACAGGGAGCTATACTGGCTCTCACATTAGCCTGAACATCAGCTTTTTAAGGGTGAGCAGTTCAGAAACTAGCAGGTTGAGGAGGAGGAGATTAGGGTAGGAAGAGAAGAAAATGCACTGGCAGTGACAGGAAGCCAATTTGCTTGTTACTGGTAAAGGCAGAGAAACTATTTTTTAAGAAACAGAATTATTCTCCGACTGTTGTGGCTTAATTGGTTGGGTATCATACTGAAAAGCGAAGGGTTGCCAGTTCGTTCCTGGTCAGGGAACATGCCTGGGTTGTGGGTTCGGTCCCAGTTGGCGCACGTGTAAAAGGCAATCAGTTGGTGTTTCTCTCACACATGATGTTTCTACCCCTTTCTCCCTCTATTCCCTCCTCTCTAAAAAATAAATCTTTAAAAAAATCATGATATAAGTAATAATAGTAGTCATTTATTTATCACTATGTGCTAAACAGTGCTCTACATGTTTTGTATCTTTTAATCAAATTACAAACCTTATAATCGTTAGACTCCATTTACAAATGGGGAGATAGGCATAGATAGTTAAATAATTAGCTTGCCCAAAGTTACATCCAGTTTATATCCGAGTTCTGTTAACTGCTTTCTGAAGACCCAAACTCCATAGTAGCTTGGACCTGTTTCATGTAGACACAAATAAAGATGTGCATATTGACATACACACTGCCTTATCTGGGAATTTCCTTTCTAGGATATACCTGTATCACCCAAAATGAAATAATGTTAATTTTTTTCTCTTTAGGAAGAACAGGTTTCTTTGTTATGTTTTTGGCCTATTTTATTTTTTTATTGATTTTTAGAGAGAGAGAAAGGGAAAGAAACAATAATTTGTTGTTCCACTTATTTATGCATTCATTGCTTGATTCTTGTGTGTGCCCTGACTAGAGATTGAACCTGGAACCTTGACATACTGAGATGACACTCTAACCAACTGAGCTACCTGGCCAGGGCTATGGGCCTATTTTAATCCCTGTAATGTGGTACTAATTCCTCACATAATCATATATGGCTAAAATCATCTTTCATACATAGCACATTGATTTCATTACTCTTTGTTCTGAGACCTGCCAGTAGTTTTGTCCTGGCATATGGCATTCTATAAGGGCAAATCTACTTAATTTATTAGGGCTGTTGCTATTATTTTTATTAGCATTCTTTGAAGAGAGAATACTCTCATTATTTTCTACTTAGATAGTATGCCCGAATAAAATATTTTACTTTTTCCCTATCTGTGTAATTTTTTAATCAGATACTTAGTATATATTTTTGAATGTTTAATAAAGTAAATGCAGTAGAGGTACAGATAGATGTATGCCATAGTCCTTTTGAAATGTAAAAGGTGAAACCCTGAAGTTTTCTTATTTTAAGTGATAAATCACAAGGCCGTAGATGGTTTTCAGGGTACTTTTAATAAGAGAATAATTTTACCAAAGCAGGCGGACCACAGATAGAACACTCAGTCATAACTTAAAGCAATCTGACCCTTCCAGGCCTTTCTGCTATGAATATAAAAATACACTCTGAGCCCAGGCTGGTGTAGTTCAGTGGATTGAGCTCAGGCTGCAAACCAAAGGGTCGTCAGCTCAGTTCATGGTCAGGGCACATGCCTGGGTTGCGAGCCAGGTACCTGGTGAGGGCCATTGAAAGGCAACCACACATTGATGTTTCTTTCCCTCTTTTTCTTCCTCCCTTCCCCGCTCTCTAAAATTAGATAAATAAGAGTTTTCCTGTTTAAAAAACAACAATTCTTAAATCAGTTTTTTGAAATGGAATTTTTAATAAACAAACGAAACACTATTTTTGGTAACTTTTTTGAAACAATAATTTTATCATTAAATGAGGTTCCCCAGACCCAATATTAACATAGGGTGTGGTTTCCCCACACCAACGAGCAATTCTTGGAGTCCAGCAGGGTGTTGAAGAATTAGTTCAACTGAATTTTGACACTGTATGCCCAGAGAAGGGAGCATCAGATTCCATCAGTTAAGCATTCTGTCCTACAAGACTGCCTCCCTCCTCCTTCCCACGCATACTTCAGACAACAGCCACAAACGCAGGTTGTTGACGGGCTGGCTATACAGATTGGCAGTAACAATGACCCCCTCCAGCTCAGAATGCAAAATGCAAGTCCAGGTCGTTACCTATACTTCTGACTGACTGCCATGCACCAGTGGGTTCCCATGACCCCCTTGGGGTCAATTAATTTGCTAGAGCGGCTCATGGAACTCAGAGGCACATTTTATTTACTAGATTACTGGTTTAGTATGAAAATATGTAACAGAGGAACAGCCAGATAGGTCTGCACATGGGAAGGGGTGGGGGATTTCCATGCCCAGGAACTGTGGATGAAGACTATGTATCTTATAAATCTCAATATTGCAATCATGGATGTATGTCTAGGATTGCTTATATATTCAATAGATCTCCCTTTCTGATAACTTCTTGGGATTCTGTTGTGTGGTTACACCATAAATTATTTGACCAAATCTCTGCTATTTATTGTAAGTTGTGCTAGAGTGAACATCTTATGCTGGTATTTCTGTATTGGTTTATAGATTTATAGTTTAAGTTTTAAAATTGTTTTTAAAATTTCACCGTAGTTTTTGAAGATTTTATTTAATATTTTTAAAGTAATTTTGCTATAATAAATAAAAATACATACATTGGTAACAAAAGGTCACACATATCATTCTTACTTAGAATAAACTGTGTTTAGAACAGATGGAAAATTAGAAAGCTGTTTTTGTTTTTTACTCAAATTGTAGCTTTTATTTTAGTTGCTGTGTATCATGGTTGGTGATAGTATTTTCTACTAAGGTATAATGGTATAGGTATGTTTATATATCATAAACATGGTAATCAGACACAGCAAATTCTGAAATTTTCAGTCTTCACCTTCCCTGCAAAGTAAATGCCTGTTGTCCTAAATTAAGGAGAAGGAGGACAAGTTGAGCACCATTAGTAAAATAATTGCTATTAGTAAAGTACTAATTGGGAATGTCACTTTCTGTGTCATTTTTATGTCTTAAACCCTTTCTCAATATAAGATAACTTAGCATATTATATTGGGAGAGTGTATGTGTATATTAAAAACATGTTTTTAAAAGTCTTCATCAAGGGCTTGCTTTCATTGGTTTTAGAGAGGAGGGAGAGAGAGGGGGGGGTGGTGAGGGAGATGGAAAGAGAGAGATCAGTTGCCTCCCATGCATGCTCCCAACCAGGGATCAAACCCACAACCTTTTGGTGTAGAGGAATGACACTCCAGCCAACTGAGACACCAAGTCAGGGCAAAAAACCTATAATTTTTATGTGAATTTAAGTGGGAAAAATGAACTTTATTTTTCATATTTAAATTGAGTGAATATAAGATAACATTCTTAGGTCATCGAACTTTTTAAACTCCAAAGGAATATATTGCAATAAATAGAAGCTTATGTTCCTTGAGAATTTTAGCAGCCTAAAATAAGGAGAAACAAGTTAGAAATTTTAGACTGGCAACAACCAATAGTCCTAACTAGTAGTAGAAGATAGTGAGACATATACTTAATCATGTATGCCAAGTTAAATTTTTGACCCCCTTGCCCCCACTCTTTGTGTATGTAAGTACTTTTAAAGAACAAACTATTGGCGATTATATTTTGTTTGTTTTCTGAGGAGATAGAATGATAGCTAGTAACCTAGCCTTTCCATGACATTTTATATAGAGCTATCTCTCATTTAAAAGCCATTTGATAGAATAATTTAAACAATTAAAAAGTGTATAGCAATTGATGTCACTAAGTAATAAAGTTTTTTTAAAGATTTCATTTATTTTTAGAGAGAGGGGAAAGGAGGGAGAAAGAAAGAGAAACATCAGTGTGGTTACCTCTCATGTGTCCCCTACTGGGGACCTGGTCTGCAACTCTGGCATGTGCCCTAACTGGGAATCCAACCAGTGACCTTTTGGTTCACAGGCCGGTGCTCAATCCACTGAGCCACACCAGCCAAGGCTTAATATTTTTATTCAAAGGAATAGATTGCGTGTGTGAATACTGCAGAATCCTTTAAAGCAGAGCTGTATGTATCATTGGCCATAAAATAATTTAGTAATGCTAAGATGTAAATGAATTGTGATAATTTTACCCAAGGGAAGTTCAGGAGAACATTTTAAAGGTACCCTTTAACTTAGTGAAAATGGGTAATTCAGGAAAACATTTTAAAGATGCCATTTAACTTAGTGGAAACACCCAGGTTTCATTCTTTAAAAGAGCAGCACCATAATCCCACAAAGCTTTAAAAGGATAGTCCTCGCGCCCCCCCAAGATATAGGTCCTTTCATAGACATGCAGATATATTTAAAAGGCGAAACTACTGTCTGTATTGCTTATTAGCCTGTTTTCTAGATGTGCTGTTTTTTTTTGTTTTAGGAGTCACATGATGCATTATTGGAATTTGGGAATAATAACCTACAAATATTGGTTCATGTTACCAAGGAAGGGGTGTGGAAAAATCCAGTTCTTCTTAAAATTCTTGCTCAACAACCAGTAGAAACAGAAGAAGGTAAGCTTTAAAACTTACTGACTATATTGAAGGAGGACTTAGTTCTAAGAGAATTAAAATTGATTTATGGCTTAAAATTTTGTGAATTTTATCTGTATATTTATCCCTCGCCATTCTGTTCTCCTTGGAATAGTAAAAACTAACCATTAGCATTTAATGTTTTGCCTAAGGATTCTTGCATTTTTAGGTAGATTTCTAAAGTCCTTTTGCGCTTATTTTAAAATGGTGTATTGAGTAACAATGTTGTACAGAGTTCCCAAGATAGAAGTGAATAATTTGCTTCTTGACTTTGGTATATAGTAGAGCTTTGTTCATAACTTGTTCACTGGTTGCTACAGCTGAGGACTGTGAAAAAACTGTTTAAATTTCAGAAATATTTGAACATAGTGTTTGTAGATAAATGCAAAGAGCGAACATTTTTATTTGCAGAATTGTCAGTTTAAGACCAGAAGATTTTTGTATTTGAGTTGACATTTGCGTTTTAGACACAGAAAAGTGTCTTGTGTAGTATGACCAACAACTGTGACTTCATTTGCTTTAAGTTAATGGAAAATTAAAAGAATCACATTCTGTTAAGTATGTTTCTGGAATAAAAATGAGTTTCAGAACAGCTTTTATTTACACTTCTGATTCATAGTTAGTTTAGGTCTTAGAACAGACCATTTGACTCTTAAAGCCTTAAAATATCACTGCTTATTCATTCACCAAGTTTGACAACGTGCTCATATATGCCCTTTGGGGTTTTTTGCATAGAGAGATTACCAATAATAGTACTCAAATTCTCTTTTGGTCCTTTTCCTCTGATAATTTTGCTTATCAGTTACATTGACAAGAAAAAATAGAAAAACAATAAGAGCTGTTAAATAGCAAAGAGATTGGTGTTTATTATTTTCTGTTGAGGTACCCAATAAATGTCATTACTTTGTAAATATAGGCAAATGGAGGCTAAAATATCACCTTTATTATTAATAAAATTTGTTACAGGGCAGAGCCAAATAGTTTCAAAAGGATCCTAGAATTTGTCAGGTCCTAGTTTAGATAAGTCTTGACGAGAGCAGAGAACTCATGCTCTCTGTGGGCAGGCCCATGCCCAAGAGAAAGGGTAGAATGTGTTAAATGTCCCTCATTTATATTCCCCTGATTCATGCTAATCAAATACACCACCCCACCTCAGGAGTTAACAGTACTTAATTTATTTTCACATGGGAAAAAAAAATCAAGAAGCAGGGAGAAGCACTGTTCACCTAACATCCCATATCTATTCAATAAAGATTAATTAAGTGTCCATTATCTATAAGACTGAATGGGTACAGGATACCTACATACCTAAGGAATTAGTCTGAGAACCACAGTATAAATGGTGGGCAGCCTGTGGCTTACCTGCTTTCTCAATTGACCCTTACCCTAACTTCAGGTGAAAAGATGAGAAAGCAGTTTTTACAGCTCAGCTGCCCTTGTAGCCCAGATACTAACATTGAACTCTCAGAAAGCAATGGCCATCATCTCATTGATTGTCTTCTGGTCAGTATTGCAATAATCAGAAGTATAAAAATGTACATTTTTAAACCTCCAACGAACTCCATAAATGCTTTTCAGTTTCGTTTTTTGAATTAAAAAAAAGTCTAAGATTTTTATTGTTCCTGCCTTGAATTCCTGAGTTTTGTGTGCCCCCTGTACCCTCTCCCATCCCACCCCCACCCCCGATTTATTCCTGGAATATGTAGTAAGTACCAGTTGTGGACTCTTCTGCCTGCCAGATTAGCAGAGACATAAAGGATTTCTCCCACCTAGATTCTGGCCCAGATAGTGAAGACCCGTCCACCCCAACAGCCTACCACAGAAGGTGGGGGAAGGTGGGGATGGTGAGAATAACCCAGCCAAGCCTCATAGAAGGTTCCCAGCCTGAGGTCTAATGCCCATAAAACCTCCTCTACTGCTAGCAGTGATGGCAGCAGCTAGAAGTAGGGGTAGCCCGTAGCCCCTAGCCCCAGAGACCTCAAAGCCCCATCAACAGCAGGATCCTCCCATCACAAAACTGAAGTAACTCCAACTCTAAGGTCACCCAGAGTTACTACCAACTGGTGTCTGCCAATATTCCAGCTGACTTATATCCTATAATTTATGGCTTCAAAACACAGGCTTTCTCTCCTTATCCATGAGACTTATGAGTGCCAAAGCAGTAGCCTTTTGCTTTCTTTTCTCTCCCCTACCAAGGTTTGAAAGAAGGGATCCATCCTTACTGTGGAGAGGCACCAACTCTCTCTCCTAAATCAGGCTGAAAAGGAACTGGCCAGCTCTTACTTCCTTCCCCCTGGTGGTTTAATTTTTGTTTCTCTTCTGCCCCTTACCTTGGAAACCATTTTATTAATTGTCATGTGCCACTTGAGTCTCCAGTAAAAATAAAAACAGGCTTTCCTGATTACGAGGGGAAAGCTGTTTTTTTAAACTGGAACCTAAATGTTACCATTTTTTACATGAACTATATAATAGGTAAACTGTCATATTTGCAGCTGATTTTTAAATGGTTCAGAAAAAGAAGAATTAGGTAAAGACATTTACCAAAACAGTTCAACTGTTGAATCTAGATGGAAAAGAGGATATATGATTAAATTTTTTTTGTATTAAAATATTAGGGCAAAATACAGAAAGGTACATGATTGAGAGTGGGACTTCAGTGTACACTTTAAATACTAAAGTGTATGGATGATTTCCTTTTAAAATAAAGATTGATATTAACATAACTTCAAGTGATTTTTTAAAATGCAAGATTGACCTGTGTTAAAAATTGGTATAGCAATTTAATTATGGTTGACTATGTTGAATAAAATAGTTTTACCTCTAGAAATAACAGGTATGATTTATAGAGTGCCTGTTATGTGATGGACGCTCTATTAGTGCTTTCCTGTCTCATTTAATCCATAAAATGGGTGAGAGATTATGCGTGCCCAAGGCTGCAGAGTTAAGATTTTAGGGGCAGAATTTGAGCTCCGGTGAGGAGATTGAAGGTTTTTGATTAAGGAGTGATAACTATTCAGTTACTGAATACATGGTTTTATTTAACTTCAAATACACGAGACATTGGGCTTAGTGCTATAGGGAGTACAGAAATTAAGAAGACATGGTAATCCCAAATTTTGATAATGTAATAAGAGGGATGTCAGAGACAAGTAATAGCAATAGTATTTAGCATTTACTCTGTGCCTGGCCCTGTGCTAAGTGTCCTATCTGCCTTGCTCGTATTTCATTTGTGATTTTTTCATCTCTGTGTGATGGGTGTTACTGACCTTTTTTACAGATGAAAAACTCGAGGCTCTGAGAAGTCAGTTTGACCAGAGGTCTCACAGCTAGTATGTATCAGAGTCACAGTTCACCCTTAGATTGGTAGTTCCCAAACCTGAGATATTAACATTTGTATACTGTAAGCTTTTATTACTGTACTTAAAGAGAACTCTAAGTGAGGTGAAAGAAGTAAATGTAGGGATTTAAGGGGGGGAGAGTTGTGTAGATAATATGCCTGTTTTCAGGTGTGGGATTTGTGAAAATGCTTACAACCTGGAGGGCAGATAAATAGAGCAGGATAGGATAAAGAGCTGACAGATGTGGCAGGAAATAATATGGAGGAATTAAATTGGAGAGAGTTTTGAAAAGAATTACTAGGACACCACTAAGTTGATTTCCTTGAGGAAAGGATTTGGCAGGGAAGAATAATGCCAAAATTTCATTTCTGTATGATTGAGAGAATACCATTACTGAAAATAGAAGTAAGGAATGGTGAGCTATTTGAGTGGGAGGTATGGTTATGAGTTCTGTTGTGAAATTTAGTGCCTGTGGGACTAAATTGGAAAAGTCCAAGTGCAAGTGATTTTTCTGTCCATGCTTTTTAACCTTGCCTGCGTAATTAGCTATCTGTGGAAATTAAAACCAAAGCACACACCCACCCCTGAGGTCCAGTCTCCACCTGCTAAATCAAATTCTCCAGAGTTGAAGCTCTGGCATCCAGACCTTTTTGAAGTGCCACAGGAAATGGCACCTTCCACCTATAAATGGTGGGAGTATAAATTGGTGCAACCTCTGGAGATAAGTTTGGTAGTTCACTTGTAGAAATTTTTTCCATATACCTACAGTCGTGTGTGTGTGTGGAATAGTCTAGGTGCGGAGCTGTAAATTGTAGCATTATTGAGGATTGCCAAAAATTGGAAACAGCTTGTTAAGTATATCAGTAAGGATTGGTTAAATTACACCCACGCAGTGGAATACTATTCAGTTGTGTAAAGTATTGAGATAGCTCTAAATGTACAATGATGATAGAATGACATGTATGATATATTAAGTGGAAAAAATATTACTTTGGTACTCAGAATTTCCAAGAATTTGGAAATTATTGTTTCTCGGGGAGGTAGACTAGGGGACTGTAGTCAGCATAGAAGGAAGACAGTTTTTAAGTGTATACATTTTTGTATGCCTTTTGAGTTTTGTGTCATGTGCATATATGGTATTAGCTGAAAAAAATTTTAAAAACCTATAGTTGATTCTGATGATATAGTTAAGATCAAGCCAGTGGTTTAATAGTACCTGTATTAGTAACTTCTACCTCATACGTGGCCTGTAGGCATGGGTAGCAACTAAAAGGCTTGTTGGAAAAGCAAAATCTCAGGTCCCATCCTAGACCCTACTGAAATAGAATCTGCATTTTTAATAAGATTCCCCAGGTGATTCAGAAGGCACTTTGAGGTTTGAGGAACACTGTTTTAGATGAGTCACTTAAAGAAAGCAGTTTGCTAACTCACAACTTGTCCTGACACACAATATTCCCACTGCAACTCTTTAAATAATACTGTGTAAAATGATGCCACACATTTGTTGAATATCTACTATTCATAAATTGAGGACTTGTCCAAAACACTGTGCAAATCAGTGCTCAGGTGCTTAATATTTAGTACTACTCAGCAGCATTTTCCAAAGTGTGTACTGAACCAGGAACATAGATTTTACATTGTACTAATAATATGTGTAAAAGGGTTCTCTGGTCAAATCAGTTTGGGAAACAATGGAGTAAATGAAAGCGGACAGTTTTCTTTATTGCAGGACTGTTCAGAGATTTGACCAAGGAATCCTTTTTTTTTCTAGGACTATCTCTCAGGTCTTTTGGTCGGTGGAACACACTTTGAGAAATGCCTGGTTTAGAGGAAAGAGCACCACTGGCTTTGGAATTTTTGGCAAGTTACCTAATTTCTCTGAATATTAATTTTTCTAACCTTAAACTGGGGATGGTAAGACTTGCCTTGGTGGTGGTGTGAGGAATAAACGAGAGGTATATAAAAACTGAGTTTAAAGGTTGGTACCTCAGAAGTGTAAGTTGTAGTTGTTAATACAACATAGGTCACTTCCTTCTTTTTCTTGCACTTAAGTTTATAGTTTATTTCACTATTTCTTACTACCCTTATCAGAAAATGAGGAAGGAGGTCAAATAATAAATTTTGATGAAATGATAGTAGCTTTATTAAAAGGTCTGGTGTTCCAAATAAAACTAAGTAATGTGGGAAGCTTTAGCAAAATTATTTTATTTTGCTCTCTGCTCCATTAGGTGAGTGTTGAGACTAGATCCAATTTCCCAATTATATCAACTGAATTTTTAATTCACTAAGACAAACACCAAAAGATACCAATAATTCATCTTAACAACCATGAGATATTATGTGGTATGCTATTAAATTGCTTTGTTTTTCCTTTTTTCTAGTCAATAAATTGATTGCAGAAGAAGGACCTTTCTTTCTGCAAATGCGAATAAAACATTTGTTGAAATCTAACTGCATCCCCCAGGCTACTGCTTTATCAAAGCTATGTGCAGAATCTAAAGAAATTTCCAATGTGTCATCTTTTCAGCAAGCCTATATCACATGCTTATGTTTTGTTCTCCCCAATGAAGATGCTATTAAGGAGGTGAGTAAAGCAAGCAACTTCCGTTGTCATTCACATTTACTAAGAATTTTAATAGAATTTGATAAATGTTGCATGGCAAGGTGAAAATCAAGATTCTTTTCTCAGGCTATTGAAAAATACTGTTTTAATTGTATATTTAACTGTTCAACAGATTGAATATAAAGTTGTTTCTTAGGTAGATTTGAAAAGCGGGTCATTTAAAGTATGCAAATAGAAGTATGTTTGGGTAATGGTTTGCTTTGAAATCTTTAAATGTGAAAGTTGTTTTTACTTAATGATTTTTCTGTGTTTGAGAAATGCAGAAATAACAGATAAACTAAAGAGAATGACACTTAAGTCTAGCTTAAATTACTTTTATACATTGAACTGTAAGCAAAGAGATGTAGGAATTTGGAACCTATGAATACATTTAGAGCAGTGATTAAGAGGACAAACTGGATACCACAGAAAATAATAAAGTGATTAAATGTTTTTAAAAACTTAGATTGCATTCTTTTTTAAAAAATTATATTTTATTGATTATGCTATTGCAGTTGTCCTGATTTTTCCTCTTTGCCCTCCTTCCACCCAGCACCCCCTACTCCCTCAGGCAACGCCACCACCATTTGTCCCTGGGTCATATGCATAAGCTCTTTGGCTACTCCATTTCCTATACTGTACTTTACATCCCCATGGCTATTCTGTAACTACCTATATGTACTTCTTAATCCCCTCACTTCTTCACCCATTCCCCCGCACCCGCCCCCCAATCTGGCAACTATCAAAATACTCTCTGTATCTATGATTCTGACTGTTTTTGCTTGCTTAGTTCTTTTAGATTCAATTGTTGATAGATTTTTTTTGCCATTTTATTGTTCATAGTTTTGCTCTTTTTCTTAATAAATTCCTTTAACATTTCATATAATAATGGTTTGATAATGATGAACTCCTTTCATTTTTTCTTGTCTGGGAAGCTCTTTTTTTTATCTGCACTTCAATTGTAAATAGTATCTTAGCTGGGTAGAGCAATCTTGGTTGTAGGTCCCTGCTTTTCATGACTTTGACTATTTCTTGCCATTCCCTTCTAGCCTGCAAAATTTCTTTTGAGAAATCAGCTGACAGTCTTATGGGAACTCCCCTATAGGTAACTAACTTCTTTTCTCTTGCTGGTTTTAAGATTCTCTCTTTATCTATAACCTGTGGCATTTTAATTATGTGTCTTGGAGTGGGCCTCTTTTCATCCATTTTGTTTGTGATTCTGTGCTTTCGTTATTTTTTCAAATAGATTTCCAATTTCTTGCTCTTTCTCTTCTTCTGGCACCCCTTATAATGCAAATGTTGGACCTCTTGGAGTTGTCCCAGAGACTGCTTACACTATCCTCAGTTTTTAAAATTTTCTTTTCTTATTCTGATTGGTTGTTTTTTGCTTCCTTATGTTCCACACTATTGATTTGATTCTCAGCTTCGTCCACTCTACTGTTGCTTTCTCTTTAAATTGTTCTTTATTTCAACTAGTGAAACCTTCGTTTCTAACTGGATCTTTTTTATGCTGCTGAGGTCTTCACTAAGATCCTTGAGCATCCTTATAACCAGTGTTTTGAACTCTGCATCTGATAGATTGCTTATCTCCATTTTGTTTAGCTCTTTTTCTGAAGTTTTGATCTGTTCTTCTATTTGGGCCATGTTTCTTTGTCTCCTTGTTTTGGCAGCCTCCCTGTGTTTGTTTCTATGTATTAGGTAGAGCTGCTTTGACTCTGTGTCTTACTAGTGTGGCCTAATGTAGTAGGTATTCTTTAGGGTCCAGTGGCACAGCCTCCACTATCACCCAAGCTGGATACTCAAGGTGTACCCTTCATGTGGGCTGAGTACACCTTCCTCTTGTATTAAAGCCTTGGTTGCTGTTGGCAGATCAGTGGGAGGGATTTACCCAGGCCAGTCTGCTGCAAGGATGGGCTGTGACCACTTACCAACCAGCCTCCTCCCTCTGTGGAGGATCAGCTGTGCAGGGGCAGGGTGGTGGTGCTTTGAAGTGGTCTGTAGCTGTCCACTGGGTACATTGGCCCCGGGCTTTCCTGGGTGGTGCAGGGAACAGTCAGTCCACACCTGTGTTTTGCCTGGGGCTAACATGCCTGAGTTATAAAGCAATCTGAGATGGCTGCTACTTGTGCTGGGCTTGGAGCTTCCCAGGTGAAGCCAAGCTGTGAATCTAGGCTGGATGCTGCTAGTGCATCCTGTGACTCAACTAAGGCCACCTGTTGCTTGTTTGCTAGGATTTGGGAAGTTGTGAAGTATGAGCCAAGACTAGCCATTCACATGGAAAAGCAGCTTGGGTGGGCCCAGAGGTTGGGTGGGGTGGGGTCTCTGGGGATATCCACAGCTGGGTCAAACAGTGTTAGCCAGATTGATGCAATCTCAGATATGGCACCAGCTTTCCTGCTCAGGGGGGGAGGATGGTTTAGAAAAGGGACTGCGGCCTCTGCTCGCGTTGATGCCAGACACTTCAATTTCTCCCCATGTTTCACTGCTACCTTTCAAGCTGCTACCCTGGTGCTGGAGCTCAGAGGGAATGAGTTTGAGTAGGTGAATCTATGTGTGGGTTCTTTTAAGAGGAACTGCTCAGGGCTCCAGCAGTTTCTTCCACCAACTCAATCCCTGCTGGTTTTTACAGCCAGAAGTTGTGGGGACATCTTTCTAGCCCAGGAACCCTGGGCTGGGGGCTTGGTGTGGGGCTGGGACTCCTCACTCGCAAGGTATCCCTCCCCAATTTTTATCCACCATACTTGGGTGAGGGACTGGCCTCTGTGCCCGCACACCTCCTGCCAGTCTGGGTGGAGATGGTTTCTTTAATTCCGTAGTTTTCACACTTTCATTCACCTGGATTTCTGGTGGTTCTGAGCAATGATTGTTCTATATTTTAGTTGCAATTTTGATGTGGTTGTGTGAAGAGGTGAGTCATGCCTGCCTATTCCATCTTGACTGGAGGTCCTCTGATTGCATCCTTTTTTTAAATACGGATCAATTTTCCTTAGAAAAGTTAAAATTAGTTTTCTCTAATACTTTTTGTTAAATTATACAGGGGGTCATGAAGGCATCCTAGGCTGTAATTCGTCTCCTTCCTTTACTTCTCTTACTTGCCATTCAGTTCTGACATACGGATTCTTATTTTACCTCTACACTGAACCTTCTTATTAAGTATAGGAATCCCAGAGATCTGGGTCTGTGATGTAGTAATTCTTACTTTATGACAGGTTGAACTATAAATATCCTTCTCTCCAAATGCAGCTGTCTTTTTCTGCCTCACTCCCTTTACCATAAAGACTCCACCAGGATCAACAATCTATTCATGCTGTCACCTTTTCACTCTCCTTGTCCTCTACACATTCTCACCTCCCTCTTTACTTTGGTTTTCTAGTTATTGTTATTACTCTTTATATATACCCTCAATTCCTCTGCTGGTCTTTCCTTTAATTGTATTTATTTGACTAACCAATATCCTGCTGATCCCTAAATTTCCACAAACTCTGTATCTTGACCTGCACAAGTGATGCCAAACTTATGTGGAGGAACACTTGCCAACTGATTTTACTTTAAATCACTCACTGTATTTCTTTAGTCCATTCATTCTCCTACTCTCTTAGATTACTGTTTCATACTTGTTCTTTCTCTTTAAACCATAGTATAATTGTGTTCCATGTCACTGTTTATGAACTTTCTACCTGTATCTCTGAGGAAATTGAGGCAGTTAGTTATAAGACCATTTCCATAAGCTCCTTGCATGACATCTATTCAGCTCCCTGCATCTGTACATATACAGCTTCTCTTCTGTTACTAAGGATGAACTGTACCTGTTCTTCCAGTTTAGGTCAGTCCCTTAACTTCTGCATCAAATCCCATCTGCTCTTGACCCCTCAAGGGTAATGTTACAGCAGTTCTCCTTTTGTCTCCTACATCATCAATTTCAACCTCTGCTGTAAAGATTTATGTTGTTGTTTTTTCCATCTTAAAAAAAATTCTTGAGCTTATACTTTGCTACCACCCCATTTCTCTCCAGGCCCTTCAGAGTAATTTCTTGAATGAATTGTCTAAATTTACTGTTTAGCATTTTTCTCCTTAAATATTTTTTAATGTGGTATTCACCCTTGCCAGTTTACCACATCACTTAAGTCTGATGAAGAGTTCTCAGTTTTCATCTTACTCAGTCTGACTTCTTAACTTTGTCTTTTAAACTTTTAATAGTTTTTCCACTTGGTTCTAGGTTACCACACTCTTGGTTTTCTGTCTACTTGATTGGTTGTTCTTTCTCAGTTTTCCTGTACTCTAGGACTTTGTTTTTGAGTGTCTTCTCTTTTCTATCTATACTTATTCCCTTGGTGATCTCATCTAGACTCATGATGGTAAGTACCAACTATGATCTAAATCCCAAATGTTTTATTTCCAGTCCAGTTCTCTCCTCTGAACTCCAAACTTGTATATCTCTACTTGTATAGCTAATAGCATCTCGAATTTAATATGTCCATAACTAAGCTCCTGGTATTCCTGCTATTAAGGAGCTTTATTTGTTTTTATGAACTTCCCTTTAAATGAAATCACTTGTCTTCCAACTGTATTCTCAGTGTTGCGGGGGGGTAGTGAATAACCAACTACCATTTTTTTGAGTCCTGACTTGTGTTAGACATATTAGGCTAAGTGCTTTATATATATTGTTACACTTAATCCTCACTAAAACTCTTAGGTAACTCCATTTTATTGGTGAGGAAACTAAGGCTCAGATTAAGTACTATGTGGATGGTTACAAACTTCAAGTGGTAGTGCAGAGAATCAAACCTGGGTTTGGTATATTATATTAAAGATATGGGATAATAAACATTGCCCTAGGTGTTATATATTTAAGGGTTAATATACTAAGTGCTGCCTTAGACATTGGGGATACACAGATGAAATTAGAAGCCTCCAAATTGGTGTATTTGTTTTCATTCCTGCTTCCAACATTTTATTCTCAAAAGTAGCCAAAATAATCTCTTAGATTAATCAGGCCATGTCACTCCCCTGGTCATAACCATTCAACATCTTTCCATCTTTTCAGAATAAATCCAGAAATCTTTATTCTATGTGACATGGTCCCTGCCTACTTCTCTAACCATCTCTGACCCTGTCTTTTAAAAAAAATTTTACTTATTGATTTGAGAGAGGGAAGGCAAGGAGAAAGACAACAATTTGTTGTTCCACTTATTTATGTATTCATTGGTTGCTTCTTGTATGTGCCCTGCCTGGAGATCACACCTATGACCTTGGCATGTCAGGATGATGCTCTAACCAACTGAGCTACCTCGGCAGGGCCTCTGACCATATCTTGTACAGTTTAATGCTCACTGCTCTCCAGTCACCTTGTCTATGCCGCTCTTTGAACAAGACAAACATATCCCTGCCTGAGAGCTTTCTACTTAGTATTTCCTTTGCCTGGAATGACCTTCCACAAGGTAATTTGGATTGCTCATTCCTTTACATCTCTCCTTGCCATATCAGAGAGGCCCTCCACACTGTTCCATCTAAAATAATACCTTAATCCCTTATTTTACTCTGCCCTGATTCCTCAATAAGTATTTGCCATTGTTATTATAAATATATATTTGGTTGGCTAAAAAGTGCATATGGTTTTTTCCATAAAATATAAGACACATTTTTCGTTTTCACCAATAACTTTATTGACTTGGATATTTTGATTATGTGGTCTATCTCCGCTATTGGCTTCTAGTGGGTAGAAGCCAAGGGTGCTACTAAACATCTCCCAATGCGTAAGACAGCCCCGTAGCAAAGAATTGTTTGGCCATAATGTCTGTCAGTAGTACCAAGAAACTTCACAAGCCACTTTTGACACAGTCAGTCACAGCACCTTCTCCATATACTGCACAACTCTTTTTTTTTAGGTGTGTACAAATCTTTTTTTGTTTCGGTTGCATTTTTATCTTTCTTGAAATAATAAAACGTATTATGCTGAAAATATGTTTATCTTCCATTTTCAGTATTAAAATGCTACACAAAAATTCACCAATTTTGATGAGGTGTTTTTTTTTTAAGTTCATGCTGATATGACAACTGTCTGATACAGTCTAACTAAATTGTTTCAAATGAAGTTAAAGACAACCAAGCAGTACTAGCGTCACTGTATAGAAAACACTAAACGAACTTTTTGGCCAACTCATACAAACCTGTATAAAATGGCCCCTGTTACTTTGTCCCCTTACCTATTTGTTTTTTTTCTTTGTAGTATATATTACTACTTCTGGACATCATATTGGTTATTCTCTACTTCCTCCCACTAGATTAAAATCTTTGTAGGAGAGAGACATAGGTTTATTCAGTGCTATATCCCTGCATTCTAGAAGAATACTTAGCCACAGATTAGGCACTCATAGGGACTAAATACAAGCCTGTATGCTAATTTATTTATTTGCCATGTTGAGAAGGGTAATGAGATGGAAGACTGCTCACCTCCTAAAACAGCTGCAATATGTTGTTTGGGAAACTTAATCAGGGTAAGATGTAGTAATGGTTATTCGTAGACCAAAAGAATTCAGAAGAATCAAAAATGCTAGACCTTGGATTTGATTCTTCTCCATTCTATAACAATAACTTTTTCTTTAATATCTCAGCCTTTTGTTTATTTAAAACCTATATTGTTTCTAGCATTGTATTAGGCATTGGTAAATTCAAAGAGTATATATGGCCTAGTTTGGTTGCCAGAAACAATGACAGGAAGATAAGTTCTAAGCCATAATATACTCACCTTAAATTCAGTAGAAGTGTGGGGATAATGTCTTTGTAGACTGGAATAAAAGGCTTTATAAAAATTGATCTTTGAGTTGGACCTTGAAATAGTGTTGGGGTTTGGAAGGTGGAAGGAATGGTTTTGGGATAACTGAATGTGGTAGTAGATAGCAATGAATGGTGTACTTTGCCAGTATCCCCTGTAGCAGCTATCCCCAACTCTTTTGGCACCTGGGACCGGTTTCATGGAAAATAATCTTTCCACGGATGGTGGGGGGGGTTGGGTGGGAGACAGGAGGTGGGGCCCAAGTGGCAATGCCAGCACTAGCTTGCCTCTCATCTCCTGCTGTGCCGCCAGGTGGTTCCTACTAGGCCTCAGACAGACCAGTACTGGTCCTCAGCCCCGGGGTTGGGGACCCTTGTCCTAGAGAACACCTTGCCTGGGGCAGAGAATGGGTGTTGAGGTCTTGTGAGAGTGATCTGTTAGGTGTGGAAAAGGAATGCTTCTGAAAATCCAGGGCATTAGAGCTTAGATTTGATGCAGTGGATATTAGGAAGGTTTTAAAGGTAGGAAGTGAAATGACTGAAACAGTGTTTTAGAAGGAAACTTAGAAGAAGTATGTATTAGGTTTAGAAGAAGAAATTGGAGTTGTTAGCAATGGAAGAAAGGACAAGTCTTGCTGATAGGACAAAAACAGAGGTGTTGGCAGACTACGGCTTGTGACCCAACTACCTGTTTTTGTAAATAAAGTTTTACAAATTGTCCATGGCTGTTTTTTTCTGTACAGTGGCAGAGTTGAGTAACAGACCTTTTGGCCCTCAAAGCTGAAAATATTTTCTGTGTGACCCTGTGCAAAAAATATTTACTGATCCTAGCTCTATAAGAATCAGATTTTCCAGTGTATTACAACTATTAAATATTTAGCCTAATCTGTGTTTCACCATTGATGAAACTAAGGCCAAGATGGTATTACCTCCAATGCCCTACCTGCATTAAGCTGATGTCCAAGCCCAGACTAGAATGCAGATCTCCTGACTCCCTGCCTGGCCAGCCCTCTTTCCACTGTACAGCTTATTTTCATTTGGTAAGCATTGGTGAGCCATGTTCCAGTAGGAAGCATCTTGGTGGTGTATCCTTCTATTCCTATTTATACATTTATATATAAGGTGTGATTTAAAATATTTTCTAATGATTAGTATTAATTTATTAAGTGAATTAATGCAAAAACATTTAGCATACATCATAAAATCATTTTTAAAAGAACTCTGGTACCATCATAATTAGTCTCTTATCCAGTGATGCTTTCTTTTGCAAGTGACAGTAGAATGAAAGAGCATCTTTAAAATTTGCTTTGTAAAAGTACTAATGACTCACTAGATACTCATTAACTTAAAATCAGCACATGTTCTAAGGTAGAAGAATTATACATATATTTTGCCATCTACTTCAGCTGAGTTCAGAAGAGTCAAATTAGCTTGAGCAGCAGCAGGGAATAGAAGTATTTGTATCTTGGCACCTGTGGGTATCACAGTAATAGGTGTGTGTAATGGGAAACCTCTGCTGGGGAAGACTCAGCCAGATGCATACAATTAAGAATAATTGACAGGGTCATCTTGAAAGCCAAAATTCAGAATGCAAAATTCAGAACACCATGAAATCCTCAAGTTCTAGTTTGTAAATACTTCATTTAGAATTGAATAAGATGACATTGCTCTTGATTTTACATATGAAAATATTTTAATGAAAGTTGTGGACGTGGCCATGGAGAAGTGTCCCAAGAAGTTTTTCCTATATATTTTTTTTACTACTGAAAGAGGAAGTCCTTGTGAAGATCAGGTTTTCCACATATGATATGAAGGATAATGATATTTTAAACATGAAACACTTCTGTTATTATGAAGAACCAAGAAATCTGTCAGAAGAGTTCTTGACAAAGTTACAGCGTGGGTCCATTTCAGCCTTGGTCCCAGAATGAACTACACCTTCAGTGTTTAATGTGGTTAATGGATATAGTAGCAAAGGCTTGTTCCTTCTCTTGATGGGAAAGGAACAGACAAACAGGACCTAATTTATTCACCAGTCTAACTAACACTGTTGGGAATTGACACAGTCACTAGGTATAAATGATAAACATAGCAAATACATTTAAACAGGACCCACTGGGAATTCAGATTGGGAGTAGAAGAAAAAGTAAACAAGAACATAGAAATTCCAAGTGTATTTTAAATAAGAAACAAGATGAAGATGAAGATGGATCCAGAACAAGGAATAATAACAAAGTGTATAATTATATTTAAAATTAAAATATGAATAATTTTACTTTATCATTAATAATTGTATGGGAATAAGATGTACAGTTGAAAAGTACACTAAAGGTAAAAAGGCCTTCTGAGGAAATTGAGGAGTTGCCTATTTTAATATTTTATCTTCTAAAGCAGAGTTTTAAAAAATACCTTGAAGAGGCATTTTCCCATGACTTAGTATATATTTAGATCTCACTTTTTCTTTCACTTTCATGGGTTATGTGTGGGTATTTTGGTTTATGTATGATTACACTGGAGAGTTAGACATACATTATTTTTTTAAAAATCAGTGGGACATTTTAGGTTTCTCTCAGATACACACCATTCTAGGATTTATTTATTTTTTAATATATTTTATTGATTATGCTATTACAGTTGTCCCATTTTTCCTCATCATTCCACCCTGCACACCCCCTCCCACCCACAATCCCCCCTTTAGTTCATGTCCATGTGTCATAAGTTCTTTAGCTTCTACTTTTCCCACACTATTCTTGCCCTCCCCCTATTTTCTACCCACCGTCTATGCCACTTATTCTCTGTACCTTTTCCCCCTCTCTCCTCATCCCACTCCCCTGTTGCTAACCCTCCGTGTGATCTCCATTTCTGTGTTTCTGCTCCTGTTCTGTTTGCTTAGTTTGCTTTTGTTTTAGGTGTGGTTGTTAATATCTGTGAGTTTGCTGTCTTTCTACTGTTCATATTTTTTATCTTCTTTTTCTTAGATAAGTCCCTTTAACATTTCATATAATAAGGGCTTGGTGATGATGAACTCCTTTAACTTGACCTTATCTGAGAAGCACTTTATCTGCCCTTCCATTCTAAATGACAGCTTCACTGGATAGAGCAATCTTGGATGTAGGTCCTTGACTTTCATGATTTGCTATACTTCTTTTTAGCCCCTTCTTGCCTGTAAGTTCTCTTTTGAGAAATCCACTGATAGTCTGATGGGAACTCCTTTGCAGGTGACTGTCCCCTTATCCCTTGCTGCTTCTAGAATTCTCTCCTTCATTTTAATCTTGGCTAATGTAATTATGATGTGCCTTGGTGTGTTCCTCCTTGGGTCCAACTTCTTTGGGACTCTCTGAGCTTCCTGGACTTCCTGGTAGTTTATTTCCTTTGCCAGGTTGGGGAAGTTCACCTTTATTATTTGTTCAAATAAGTTTTCCACTTGTTGCTCTTCCTCTTCCCCTTCTGGTACCCCTATAATTCGGATGTTGGGATGTTTAAAGATATCCTGGAGGTTCCTAAGCCTCTCCTCATTTTTTTTGAGTTCTTATTTCTTCATTCTTTTCTGTTTGGTTGTTTCTTTCTTCCTTCTGGTCCACTCCATTGATTTGAGTCCCAGTTTTCCTCCCATCTCTATTGGTTCCCTGTGTGTTTTTCTTCATTTCACTTATTGTAGCCTTCATTTTTTCATCTAATTTGTGAGCAAAATCAACCAATTCTGTGAGCATCCAGATCACGAGTGCTTTGAACTGTGCATCTGATAGGTTGCCTATCTCTTGGTTGCTTAGATGAATTGGCTATGAGGCTTTGATTTGTTCTCCGGTTTGAGCCATTTTTGTTTCTGTTTTTGTTTGTTTGTTTGTTTGTTTGTTTTGGTCTAGTCGAGGCTGTTACGTAGTGAGGGGTGGAGCCTTAGGTGTTCCCCAGGGCGGGGCAGCCCAGTCTCTGGGTAGTGATGCTCGCTGTGTGTGGGGACAGAGTCCAAGAGGGAACAGTGGTGCTTGCTCTGCTCTCTCTCGGATTCCAGTCCCTTCTGCCACTTCCCCTTCGTCTGGATTATCTGCAGGCAAACGTGGGACCACCTGGTCAGCCAGCCGCCACTGGGTCTGCACATTGCCACCCTGCACCGGGGTCTGCTAGCTGCTGCATGTGCACCTGGGCTCTGCTAGCCACCACCTGTGCGCCTGGGATCTGCCAGCCGCTGCTGCCTACGTTCCCGGTCCGCACCTCCACTTTTTCCTGCCATGACTCCGCCCCTCTTACTGGTCTAGAAGGATGGTTGTTGGACTTCCGTACAGTTTAATTTTCTATGAGTTCTGGTTGATTTCTTGTTTCTAAATTTTTGTTGTCCTTAATTTTGGTTGTGAGAGGAGGCACAGTGTGTCCATGTATGCCTCCATCTTGGCCAGAAGTCCCCATTCTAGGATTTAATTAAAAGCATCAATGACCATTTATTTCTTCAAGAAACCAGCACATGACCTGCAGCATAGTGGTGGTGTGTGGTATTGGTACAGTTTAAAAGAAGCCAGGTTTTTAGAAGCCTTTTTCCAGGTGATGTCCTTGAAACTAAATAGGGATGGTTCTTCCAAAGACAGACCCAGGTTTACATGAAATAGAAGCTTGCTGATTATTACTCCTACAGTTCTTGTACTCAAGGATGCAAGTGAGAGTAATCTATGATATGGATAATCTTAAATGCACTTTGATTCTTTTTGTTTTTTTCTGATTCCTTTTTGAAAAGACAATTACTGATTTCAGTTTTTAAAAGGTATTATTAGGAACAAATTATTTGCCTTACACCTCAGGATGGATCAGGAAAATACTAGATTGAAACCATTATTCTAGATTGAAAGTACTGTGTTGAAAATAATTCAGTAATAACACTGGCCAGAGTACTAGTTTAACCTTTGTAGCCTAAGCATGAAAATAACTTAGGAAGACAAATACGCTTCTTCTACCCACCTTCTCTTATGCCAGTTGATTGATTATTGTGAAAGTCTTACGATTGCATCTATTCTTATCTCCACAGTTCATTTTTTTACAATAGGCAAGGTGATCTTTTTTAAAAAATAAAATAAAAATGGACATTTTATTTTGAGGTAATTGTCGACTCCCATGTGATTGTAAGAAATAGTACAGATATGCCTATTAATCATGTAACATATATCCTTTGGAAGATTTTACTAGGCCCTGGGGATATGAAGAACAACAACACAATGGAGAAGGAGCAGCAGATAGTAGTCATACAATATGAGACTTAGGGGAGAGGTCTGAGCTGGAAATTAAAGAGTTCCAAGTCTTTATCATTTGAAGTCATAGAGTGGTTGAAATGAACTTTGTCAGAACTCTGGATATTACCTGACAGCATATCACAATTTAAGGAGGTTTTATTCAAGAAAAACAGATGAATTTCAGAAAGAAAAGCAAGCTTGGTAGCATTTTAACTTTTACTTCCCATCTCCCCCTCCCCAGCTTCACAGTAACCTTGAAAGCAACCCAGAAACTATGGTGCCTACAAAAATCAGCAGCCTAGTGCCACTCAAGGAAATAGAATGGTTTTGGAACTCTGAAAAAGCCCACCCTCAGAAAATTGTCACCATTTGACCCATCTGGCAACCTTCTAAAAAACTCCCTTCTCAGAACCTGTCTTTATTTGATTCAGAGTTTACTCTGCCAAAAGCTCTGTCCCCAGAACATTCGTCAAAAACAATCAGTGATAATTGATTAATATGACAACTTAATCATTTGTTTCTGAGGAAGCGTTACTAGTCAGGTTAAAAAGAGATTGGCCAAGAAATTAAAAAGAAAAACTGCAATATGGGATGTCCATAAGGGGCTTTGAAAATCTCTGATATATTCCTTGGATTCTGGAAAGTAAATGCATGTACAGGACTGTATATCTACCAAGGAATGACTTAAAAAGGCCCCAATCCCTCACCTTTTGTTTGCCTTGAGACTCTGCACACAAGTAGGAAATGAAGGGCAAGATCATTGTAAAGCACCTACTGAAAATTGAAAGCATGTCCCAACACGAACAGAGCTGCTTGGCAAAAGCAGAGAGACTACTTGTTCAAGGCATTTAAGCAAATATCCTGAATGTGTTGAATAGGCAGCTGACCTCTAATCAAAATGAGCAAAGGCTTAATAGTGGCCACAGACGACAATGCAGACTTTACAGAATTATTCCAGGAAAGTCCCTAAATAAATCGCAACAATAATAAACCCTAAAGAGGTGAAGGAATCAGATTTCCAGAGTTGCCACAATATATTACTTAAAATACCAACTTATCATAAAAAAAAAAAAATGGTAGCCCGTACATAGGGTACAAAAAGCAGCCTATAGAAACTGTTCCTAAGGACACCCAGATGTTGAACTGAATGGAGAAGGACTTTATATTACCTATTATAGATATAGCCAATTCTTGTCATTCATGATAGTTACCCAATAGTATTTTTCAGATTATAAAGACTCACTCCTCAGATTTGGGAGGAAAGAGGGGTACATCTTATAGTCTGAATGTAGTGTGCCTGGCTTGCTGGGGGGCGGGGGAGGTGGCAGTAGAGCAGGGTCACCACTGCATTTTCCTCCCAAATGGAAGGAGTGCATCTTATAGTGTGAAAAATACGGTGTGTTCTATAATGGTCACTGGAGGCACTGAACTAGGAAATGCTGACACTTACTCCTAGGGGATATGGAAGGTTAGATTTCTGCAAGCTTCTTGTCACAACATTTTTGCCAACTGATCATAACTGTGTTTTATGTGTGTTTCTGTATGAGGACAACTTATTTAATATGTGCTGTTGCTTCATTATCACTGAACTGATAGCCAGTAGCACTACGCATGAATGAAGCTTATTTAATAAATGTATTTTCTTTGATTTTCTTTGTGCGGCACATCACAGCCTCTTGCACTTAGAAACTCTAGATAGCATTTTAGTACTACACTTGAGGGCTATTTTAAAGAGTGAAATCACCAATAAAAAAGCACAAAAATGTAAAAAGTGACACTAAATAGAACATGAAAAAGACTTGTTACACTATGAGAACTGAAACAAGTAGAGTCACCTTGTGTGACCTTACCTGAGAATGCGCACACCAGGTGGCTCAAAAGAAGCAATGGTGGAACTATGTGAGTTATTAAAGGAAAGTATGAGATCATTGTCTGAAGAAGTGGAGAATAGCAGCAAAACAATGGAAATTATAGAAAAGAACCAAATCGAGCCCTGGCTGGTATGGCTTATTTGGTTGGAGAATCATTCTGTAAGGTTGCAGATTTGATTCCTGGTCAGGGCACATGCATGGGTTGCAGGTTTAGTCCTCAGAGCATACAAGAGGCAACTGATCAATGTTTTCCTCCCTCTCTTTTCCTTTCCCTCTCCTTAAAATCAGAAAGCATATCCTCTGGTGAGTATTAAAAAACAACAACAACAACAACAACTAACTTGAGATTCTTAAGTGGAAAGTACAGTAATTAAAATTAATTTGCTAGAGAGACTCAACAACAGATCTGAATGTAGATCTAACAGACATTTATAGAATCCCCAATAGCAACAGAATATACATTCTTCTCAAAAGCATATGGAGCATTCTCTAGGATAGATCATCTATTAGGCAAAAAAAAAAAAATCTTAATAAATTTAAAAGGATTAAAGTCACACAAAATATGTTCTTAAGACACAGTGGAATGAAATTAGAAATCAGTAACAGAAGGAAATTTGGGGAATTCACAAATAATGTGAAAATTAAACACTTTCCCAAGAAGGGTCAAAGAATGGATCAAAGAAAAAAAGCACAAGAGAAATTAGAAAATAGTGTTCAGATGAATGATGAAATGTAACATATCAAAACTTATGGAATACAGCTAATGCAGTACTTAGAGGGAAATTTATAGCTACAAAATGTCAGTCTCAAAAAAGAATGATTTCAAATTGATAACCTGAATATCCGATGTAAAAATCTAGATAAAGAAGAGGAAACTAACCCAAAGCAAGCAGGAGATAATACACATTAGAGCGTAAATAAATAGAGAACACCAAATCAATAGAAAATAGTAATAAAGTTGGTTCTTTGAAAAGATCAAAATTGATAAACTTTTAGTTCACTGTACAAGAAAAAGAGTACTTGAATTACTAAAATTAGAAATGAAAGGACATCAGTACCAGCCTTATAGGAATATAAAGAATAATAAGGGAATACTGTGAAGACCTGCATACCAAAAAATTAGATTTACTTAAATGAAATAGACAAATTTTTAAAATAATACAAACCACTGAAACTGACTCACAAAGAAATAGAAAATCTGAATATACCCATGACTAGTAGAGATTGAATTGGTAATTTAAAAACTTAACCACAAAGTAAAGCTTATACACACATAGTTTTACTGGTGGGCACATACAGAAGAATTTATATCAATCCTTTACAAAGTCTTCCAAAAAATATCAGAGGAAATGCTTCCAAACTCATTCTCTGAGGCCATTATTATCCTTATAACCAAAACCAAAGACATTACAAAAAAGGAAGCTACAGCCCTGGCTGGTGTGGCTGAGTGGATTGAGCACTGGCCTGTGAACCCGAAGGTCACTGGTTCAATTTCCAGTCAGGGCACATGCCTGGGTTGCGGGCCAGGTCCCTAGTTGAGGGCATGTGACAGACAACCAATCAGTGTTCCTCTTGCACAGCTTCTTTCCCTCTCTCTCTCCCTTCCCATCTCTCTAAAAATAAATAAAATATTTAAAAGAAAAAGAAAGAGAACTACAGAACAGTATCTCTAGTGAATATAGATGCAATATGCAACATATAAAAAGGAGTATACACCTTAACCAAATAGGATTTATACAGGAACACAAGGTTGGTTTAAATCAATCAATATAATGCACCATGTTAAATAAACGAATAAAAGCCACATGCTCATCACAAGATCCTATGCCCTTTCATATAAAAGCACTCAAACTAGGAATGGTAGGGAACTTCCTCAGCCTGATAAAGGGCATCTGTGAAACCCTACAGTTGACATTTTATGATGAAAGACTGGCTTTTCCCTAAGATCAGGAAGGGACAGAACAAGAATATTTGCTCTTGCCACTCCTGTTTGATATTGTATTGGAAATTTTAGCCAGGGCAGTTAGTCAGGGAAAGAAAGAAAGGCATCTAGATCGGAAAGGAAGATGAATAAGTACAGTGTGTTTGCATATGTCATGGTCTTATATATGAACAATCCTAAAAAGATGAATATACAGAAGTCACTTATATACAGTTAGCAATGAACAATGCAAAAATGAAATTAAGGAAACAATTCCATGTACAATAGCATCAAAAAGAATAAGGTAGTTAGGAACAAATTAAAAAATAGAAGTGCAAGACTTGTACAGTGAAGGCTATGAAATGTTGCAAGAAAGTCTAAATTAATGAAAAACAGCCTATGCTCATGGATCAGAAGACTTAATATTGTAAACATGGCAGTACTTCCCATATTAATCTACATATTCTGTCATCTCTATCAAAATCCTACCTTCTTTTCGTGCAGGAATTGTCAAGCCGATCCTAAAATTCATGTGAAAATTCAAGGGATCCAGGATTGCCAAAATTAGTAAAAGAATGAATTTGGGGGACTCACTTTTTTATTTCTAAAGTTTCAAAAAGTTACATTAAGACAGTATGTTGCAGCAGAACTGATTTTAAAAAAAAGATAGGCAAAAAGATCAATAGACTAGAATGGAGAGTCTAGAGATGAGCCCTCACACTTAAAGTCAGTTGTTTTCTTTCTACACAGATGCCAAGACAGTTCAAGAGTGGCTAAAAAGGGAGTTGGACCATGTGCAAATATTAACTCCAAATGCATCATGGACTTCAGTGTAAGAGCTAAAATTGTAGCAGCTTACAAGAAAATACAGGAATAAATCTTTACGTTTTTTTTAATTTAATTTAATTTATTTTTAGAGAGATGGAAAGGGAGGGAGGAAGAGATGGGGAGAAACAACAGTTGGTTTCCTCTTGCACACCCCCAAGAGGAGACCTGACCCACACCCCAGGCACATGCCCTGACTGGGAATCAAACTGGGGATTTTCAGTTTGGAGGATGACACCCAGCCCACTGAGTCACACCAGTCAGGACAGGAATAAATCTTTAAGACCTCAGATTAGGCAATTGTTTCTTACATCTGACACCAAAAACACATGTGACTAAAGAAAAAATAAATAGAACTTAATCCAACTTTGTGCATAAGAGGACACTCAGGCAAGTGAAAAGTGATTCACAGGATGGGAGAAAATATTTGCAAACCATATGTCTGGTAAAGGATTTGAATCTAAAATACATGAAAAACTCTTACAAGCTAATAATAAAAAAATAAATAATTCAATTTAAAAATAATGGGATTTTTTTTTTTTTTTGGAGCAATTTTAGGTTTAAAGAAAAATTGAATGGAAAATAGAGCTCCCATACATACCCTGTCACCCATCTTCAGTTTTACCTGTTAACATCTTGCCATCAGTGTGTTACATTCCTTACAATTGGTGAACCAAATCGTTGTTGCTAACTAAAATCCATAGTTTACATGAGGGTTCATTCTTTGTGCTGTACATTCTATGTGTTTTGACAAACGTATAAATGACATGAATCTACCATCACAGTATCATACAGAATAATTTTACTGCCTTAAAAGTTTCTTGCATTCTGCCTTTTTATCTCTCTTTCTCCCCTCAAATCCCTAACAGCCACTTTTTACTACCTACAGTTTTGCCTATTCCATAATGTCATATAGTTGGAATCAAATGGTATGTAGCCTTTTCAGATCAACTTCTTTCACCTAACAATATACAGGAGTGGACAGAAGTAGGTTTACAGTCTTAATGCAAATAAGTACAATAATTAATAAATAAGAATAAACTTTGTGGGGGGGTTGTTGGGGGGTAAATGTAGACCACTGTACTTGAACAACAATAAAATAATGAAAAAATAAAAAAAGAATAAACTCTTGTTTCACATACTCACAACTGTAAACCTGCTTTTACCTACCCTAGTACAATTACCTCCATGCCTTTCCATGACTCAATGCACCCTCCCTCCCTCCCTTCCTTCCCTCCCTCCTTCCTTCCTTTCCCTGGTCCTTCCCTCTCCCATCTTCACTCGCCTCATGTGTCTTAGTCTCTCTCTCTCACTCACTCACATTATTATCAAATGCACTGTACTCTATTTAAAAATTTTTTTTTCCAAAATCCATGGTTGGAGGAGTGTTCAAGTCTTCGTGTTCTATATTCTGTTATCTGAAGTTCTCAGGAGTCTAGTTCTGCAGCTTATTGTCCTTGCTTGTGTTTTTGGAGTGGCCTGTTTGTGCTTTTTATAGTTTGGAATTTCAAGCTTAGTTTTGGTGGGGTATGTGGAAGTGGAGAGGGCTTTATGTCTCAATTCTAATAGGCCTTAGTTAGCATGTGTTTCTATAAATGAAAGCAGTTTTATGATTGCTTTTGCCTGGTGATTCAGAGCTGTTACCAGCTAGATCTTTTTTATTGTATTGTATTGTATTTATTTTATTTTTCTCAGTTTGGGTATTTTAGACAACAGTAGTAGTATATCAAACTCCAGGTTTGGAGGATGACAGGTTATAAATTCTAAAATGATTCTTTTATCCTAACAGAATTCAGCTTAAGATTGACAAATAAGTTTTCCTATTATATCCCTGGTTTTATTACTTTTTTTTTTTTTTTTTAATTTTTAGTCTACCCTTTCTCTCAGTTTTTAGCTCTTCAGGGGCTCCAACTTAATATAGAAAATCTCAGTGCCAAGTTTCTGTTCTCAGGTCTAAGCTCTGTCATCTGTCCACAACTTGTAAAGCTCAGACTCTTAGTGACTTGAGCAACAAACAACTTGTCAAATTAGGGAAGATGTTCAAACTTTAATACTCTTTTCCCTTAGTGATTTATTTGTCTTTTTTGAGTGTTCAGCTGTGCATTTACAAAAGACATTTGTTATGTTTTACCCAGGATTTGCCACAGGATGATTTTCAGGCGTTACCCTTGTTATGTCCAACTCTTTGTTTTTATTCCTTATTCAGCATCAGGGTTAGTAGGAAGTTATGTGACCCAATATATGTAAAATTTGTAGGTAAGATGATATGTTTCCATCTTTGCCACCTGATTTTCCAGCATTAGCTACTTCATGCCTTTATCTTGAAAGTTTTGATACTGGTAAGTTCAAATGTCACTGCTTGTGCTTATGCATGATTTCTGTTTTTTGTATCATTGTTTATCAGACTTTTGTTATGAAACAGATTTTGATAAGGAAAGATCTGAGGGAGCTTGATAGGATTTCGAAGAGGCTTAAGGTGAGAACATGGTGTGGAATAAATGATCCTGAATAGTCTTTCAGATGCTTCTAAGTTCTTGGCTGGTTCCACTCATGGTTCATTCATTTTACTTCAGTAAGTGTTTATTTACTACCCTTAGAAACAAAACAATCAACATACTCCTTGTCTTCAAAGAGCACAGAGTTGGGGAAAACCAAAGGTGTACAGTTTACTTCCTATTTGGACATAACGTATGGTGTGTTCTACTATTGAAACATCTCACTATAACGTTTTGGCTGAGAGTATGGACTTTGGAGCCAGACTCCCTGGGGTAGATCCTGGGACTCTTACTATCTGTATAACCTTTGGCAAGTTACTTAATCTATTTGTGCTTTAAGTTCTGTAATCTGTAATTGGGAATAACAGTAGTGTACCTATATTGTTGGGTGGTGTGAAAATTTAGTTTATGTAAACTTGCAGATCAGAGCCTGGCATAAAGTAACAAATGCTGTAAGAGTTAGAAGTGTTGTTGTTGTTGTTGTTGGTATTACCTTTCCAACTCCTTTATTTTTTCACATCTACTTCTTACTCTCTGCCTCTACAGTTAGCCCACCTTCTCTCTATCTTGTGGGCTGGTAAAAACTCACTTAAGTCAAACAGAACATTAGGGTAAAAGAAGGAATATATAACTAGTATAGTCTCTCCCTTCTTAAAATAGGTACCTAATTGCAGGTAGACACATTGAATCTATTCTGTAGTTGTTAGTGTGTATAGACAAAATACTGGACTAAAACTCACCATGTTGTTAAAAGGTCTAAGGATAACTTCTGTTTTTTATATCTTTCAGGGTTTCTATTATAAGTAACTTCATGATCAGGAGAAATCTAGTAAATAGAAATTAAACCAAAAACCATACTGATTTCAAGTCATCCCTCTTGGATATATATCCAAAAGAAACAATAACAGCAAAATCCTCTAATTCCCCATAAAACCCAAAGGGTAAATTCCCTGTTCTCCAGTCTGTCACTGTCATTAGCATATATGCTACCTTTATGGAAATTAGCAAAAAGTACCATGTTCTACTTTGTCCCCCTTCACATGGTTGCCTCTGCAAGGTCTCCCTTCTTCTGAGAGAAGCCCTGTGCCAACACTCAGAGCTTTGAAAGCACACTGAATTTAAATCCCCACTAACAACCTTAGCTGGTTACCTTTGTGTAGTTTGAACCTGCACAACTTTATGACATGGTTTTGTTCTTCCAGTGTGCAATTTAGCTTTGTCCTAAGTCTCTTAACCTTGTTTAATTCAACCTCTCATTCACTTAGTGCCTGTTAAGTGGTAAATACTACTCTTTATAACAAGCAACCTTTTTCCTCCTCATATACTGTGGTTACTCTTACATTTAATAATTTACTCAATCTGTCATCTTTCTTTGGGCCATCCTACCCTTACACATCTAGACCCTGATATACCCCCAAAACTATTTTCCTTGAAGACTTATTTTCTAACTCTAGTCCATCTTATTCTTCCTGTCTTCAATCTGTCCCACTTGGTCATCCTGACATTTTTGCGGCCACTAAGTTATCATGTAACCTTTCCTGTCGACAAATATTTATTGATGACCCTTCCCCACCATGTGCCTGGCACTATTGTAGGTGCTGAAGATGCAATGGTGAATGAAACAAACTTTTGCTATCATGGAACATATATTCTAATAGGTAAGATGGATGGTAAACAGAGAGGTTCAGTTTGTTAGCTGTAAACATAAGCCTTTAACTTTGATAAAACTTGATTCATTTATCCATTCATCAGCACCTATTTACTGAGTGTCTTCTGTGTTCCAGACACTGTGAAGTGCTGAGTTTTGAACAAGATGTACATAGCCTTTGACCTCATGGATTTTATATTCCAACAGAGAAGACAGATGCTAATAAGTTGTTCAACTAATGCTTGAATTACAGTTTTGTAATTCAGTCATTAGAGTTTTGAGAGGAATTCTAATGTGTTTTTAGAGGTGGATTCTATGAGACAGTGACATTTGAGCTAAGTTTTGAAAGAAGCCTTGTGGTGCCTGCCTGAGGGTATGATTAAAATTAGCGATTCAGAACCATCGATGAGAACTGCATGGCACCCTGTAAGAGAGAACTAAACTCTGTATACCTCATTTGCCCTTACGCATGCCTCAGTCGTCTCAGTTTTGTATATTTGGTGCCTGGTATAATTGACATTTATAATGCTGAAACAGTAATGAAGTAGATTATGTTCTTTACATTCTGTTTATTAAAACAGGGAAGTGATAACAATAGAGAGTGGAAAGGGTATTCAGAGGTTTTATTCTGTTTGACTAGTATACAGAAAAGCCCCCAGAAAATCCTACTGATTTGCTCAGAACTTTTTTTTAAAGATTCCCATAAATAGTGCAAATTAAAAATATAAATTTCTAAAAGTGTTTCAGTTGTTTGAAAAACTCACCCACAAAGTTTTTTTCCTTATTTGTATGAGAAAATGACATATTACTATAGCATTTACATTTAAAACAGTGTCTTAGTTGTCTTCTTTTAGCCCTGCTGGCAGCAAGGTTAAGCCCTTTATTTTTCTACCTGTAACTTGAGTGACTTGAATAAAATTGAAAATGAACAAAAGAAAGAAAATGGGGGGAATGATGGTACATTAGCTGAAAATAGCCTGAAGACAATCTGCATACTTTGACTTGTTTATGTAGCAGCAGTGTTCATGAGTAATTTTTTTAAACTGTACTAAAATATTTTTATCTGCGTTGAGACTGCAGTTGAACTTCTTGTATTATCTGTTCTATTCTCTGTTTAGTAATTTTCTTATACGAAATATTTCATTCCACAACAATTAAAATAAATTTTTTAAAAAAGAAGTATTTCATTCTGTAAGACTCAACCATTAGGTCATTATCATAAGACTCAGCCATTTTAAAGTCTTGCTTCATCAATGATCAAAGATAGAAAGGAAGCTTATGTTGTATGTAACAAAGTGTACAGGAAAGTCACCATTTTCTTTTTGACTTAGTCATCTCATTTTTGATAGATTGCAAAGGTTGACTGCAAGGAAATACTAGACATCATATGTAATTTGGAATCCGAGGGTCAGGATAACACAGCATTTGTTCTTTGTACGACCTACCTTACACAGCAGCTCCAAACTGCAAGTGTATATTGTTCTTGGTAAGTATATTTACATTTTATTCCCTTTGTTAGCGCATAGCATAGTAGTTAGGGTGTATGTAAAACGTTGGTTTGTTTCAAATTTTAAGTCCAAGCAAATTGAATGATGACTTGTGAATAAACTTTTGTTTATAAGCCAACCCACTTAATTAACAATGTCATTGATTTAATCTTTTCTGGAAAGGTCTAAAAATAAAGAGTAAAAAGTTTGAGCTCATCTTCATCATTCCATAGAGGGTTGTTTGTTAACTCCAATATGTGCCTTTTTCTTTGAAGATAAAATTATGTTAGTATAAAACAAATTGATGTTAGGTTGTTTTCCTTTACATTATTATATCAGAATTCTGGTAGCCACTTTCTGTCTCTTATTTGGAAACTCACTAGTTATCTAGGTTTTTAGGTCAAACTTGCAGTAGAGAAGGTAATCCATTTGAATAGTAATTTCTTTTGTAACTTTGCTACCATATAGTAGGAATACATTACTTTGGTTTTAATTCAATTTATATCTTGTTTGCCTGCTGAATACTTAGTTATTAATAAATAGGAAACAGGCATAACCCATGGTTCTTTCATTCTAACTGTATTGAATCTATTCAGTCCAGAAGACAAACTTGGTACATAGGAAACCTCTAAAATGCAAGAGTCTGTCAATAAGAAAATCAGATTAGTGGTATCAACAGTGTTATAGGAGGTTAGAAAAAGATGCTCGCTGTATACCAGTGTCAGAAAGGAGGTAGGATTTGAGCTTTAATTCAAAGAATGGGTTGAATCTGCATAATCATGATTAGAGGAACCTTGAGTATTTTAGAAACTAAAGATAACTTGAGAAACAAAATTCAGAAGTAAAGATGAATTTGGGAATGAGCATTTTGTTTATAGGAAAACCAAGTAAACCTTTTTGTATACTCAGCCTTCATTCATCTCCGTCTGGAGTATCTGTGTGTATTTGTATAATTTTGTGTTATTAGCATTTTGTATATTGCTGTATTTTTGTTTACTATTTTACATAGAAATATTATTCATGTACTGTAAATTATCTCAGTCAGTCTTCATAGTAATCATTGCACAGATGAGGCAGGCAGTGGAGGCTCAGAGGGATCAGAGAAGTCCTGTGATTGCCCAAGGTCTCGGGGCTCACATGGCAGAGCTGAGATTCAAGCCTGGGAGTTTTGACTGCTACCTAATCTGGATGTCGTCTTGGCACAGCCAGAATCCAGTTTGAAGTCTTTACCACCAAAACTACTATGCCAGAATTATATCTCCTATGAGAAGGGAAGTGGGATAGGGACTTAAGTGTACTTTGTAATGATCGCTGTGGGCATTTTGTTAGGAACCTGAAAAAGAAGTGATAATAAATTTTCAAAATTTTTAACTAGCAGTGAGGTGTTTGATTACTTAATCAAGGAGAGGTCCCCCCCCCCCCATGCATTAGAGATTACAGATTTTAGCTTCAGTAAAATCTAAAGAACGAACTCCTATTTTTCTTTTGTTTTTCACATTTTTTATAGTTATTCAAGTACAGTTGTCTGAATTTCCCCCCACTCCCACCAGACTCCTGTTTTTCTTATTACAGCTAACCCCTTTGCCTCTAATGAAAACAATAACTGCTAGTTATAGTTAGGTTTTCAGTGCAAAGCATACATTAAATCCCATATGGGATGGGTTAGAAAGTGTTTTCAAAACTAGTCACACTGTTCTTATCTAATAACCCTAATACAGCTTCCCTTCACAGTGACCCTTGCTTTTTTCCTTCCCTTCTCCACTCAGCTGCCATTAGCCCTGTTAAGGATGTTAGCTGCTCTAGGATTAATGTTCTTCCCCCATAGCAGGAAAGGATTAACAGTGATTTCCCTCTTGTTGGCCTCATGAGGAACTATAATGAGTAAAGGAAAGAAAATCTTTTTTTAATCAATTATTGTATTTTATTTTAAAGATTTTATTTATTTACCTTTAGAGGGGAAGGGAAGAAGAGAGGGAGAGAAATATCAGTATCAATGTATGGTTGCCTCTCATGCATTGTCGTTCCCCCTCCTCCGGAAGCAGCCTGCAACCCAGGCATGTGCCCTGACTGGGAATCAAACCGCAATCTTTTGCTTCGCAGTCCCATGGTCAATCCACTGAGCTACACCAGGCAGGGCAGGAAAGAAAATCTTAAGTCACTTCACACTTTGTTAAAAGTAAGCTTGTTCCAAGTAATTTAAAGATAAATAGAATCTAAAATTTCAGAATCTGGAAGCTTTTTGTTTACCCTTCTATTGTTTTTCATTTTTTAAGTGGTATTTTTGATGTGATATTTGTAAAAATATGACAATAATGTTGGATATCATAATAACAAGACACTTTTTAAAAAAATACTTTGTTTATTTATCTTTAGAGGGGAAGGGAAGGAGAGAGGAAGAGAAATATCAATGTATGGTTGCCTCTCATGCATCCCTTTGTGGGAACTGGCCTGCAACCCAGGCATGTGTCCTAACTGGGAATCAAACCGTGATCTTTTGGTTCATAGGCCTGCGCTCAATCCATTGAGCTACACCAGCCAGGGCAACAAGACACTTCTTAAAAAAGTATTTATTTTCAGAGAGGGGAAGGGAGGGAGAAAGAGAGGAAGAGAAACATAAATGTGCAAGAGACATTGATTAGTTGCCTCTTGTGTACCCCCAGCCTGGGACCTGGCCTATAACCCAGGCAAGTGCCCTGACCAGGAATCGAACCTGAGACCTTTTGGTTTGTAGGATGACACCCAACCTACTGAGCTATACCATTCATGGCAGCAGTCACTTAATTTTAAACATACATACATACTAGAATTTATTTATTGGAAATGTCAATCTTTAATGTAGTCATCATAGAAGATAATA
>PVKU01004178.1:87640-154459 GCA_004027475.1 Anoura caudifer
TTTTTTTTTTTTTTTTTTTTTTTTTTTTTTTTTTTTTTTTTTTTTTTTTTTAAGATTTTATTTAGAGAGAGGGAGGGAGAAAGAGAGGGAGAGAAACATCAATGTGTGGTTGCATCTCACACTCCCCCAATGGGGGACCTGGCCTGAAATGCAGGTATGTGTCCTGACTGGGAATTGAACCTGTGACCCTTCGGTTTACTAACTGGCACTCAATCCCTGAGCCACACTAGCCAGGGTGTTTTTGTTTTTGTTTTTTCCAACTGTTTCCACCCTTAAATTTTTGGTCATCTGCAAAAATCAAAGAAGTGCTGGAAGAATGAGTTTTGTGTAGATGTCTAGCCGTGGTAATGTAACGAGAGTAGCCAGGCAAGTGAGAAAGATAACCACTTTGAAGGGACAGGGTAATTACCACTGCTTATTTTAAAATAACATCATTGGGTTCAATCACACTAAGCTTCCAGTGAGTATTTGATAGGTTGGCCTTTATTTCTGTAATTTCTCTGAGCTTAGACTTTATATATTGTATATTTGCCTGTCTTCAGATGTAATTTTCCTTCTGTCCTTTCCTAACTAGACCATGATATGCCAGGGTCACCATGTATCAATATGTTACCTACTTCACAGTTGAGTTCCCTGCACCTGGTGAAGACCACATATCTACATATGTTTAGTGTAACTGAATTTTGTAGGCAAAAAGAGCTCATGAGAATCAACTCCTCATATTTTCAGGATACTTCTTTACAGCATGATCATTACTCAATTCCACAAAGTTCCTCCCCCACCCCCAACCTCATTTCTAAAATGCCTAAATTCTGGATCTTAGTGTGACATGTTAACTCAGCTTTATGGGCCTCCTGCTATGCAGAAACACATTGCAATTTAAAGTTCTTGCTTAGTAGCCACATCACTGCCAGAATGCATTTCCTCCTATTTATAAAAACAAATTTCCTTTCCTGTTTTATGAGTTTGTAGTATGTCGACTTGAGGTAGACACTGAGCTATTTTTAGAATGCAGTAAGTCATCTGAACATTGGAGGCATCTATATAGTAGAATCATTTTTCATATATTCTTTAATGGTTGTCTAATTTTAAGAATCACATTACTGTACTCATTGAAGAAGTGTTAGTCCAAGTGCACAGATGATCCAACAGGCTAGAAGTTACAATTCATTAGTGTTTCATTGCTCAGGTGTGCAGATTTGATTGGGTGATTAAAGTCACATACTGACATTCTCATGAGTAATTTATGGGTTATCATGGTTTCAGGTTCATTTGACATGTTTGGGTGGGTAATTGTTTTAAATTTGTGAATTGTAATGTGAAAATATGTATACAAATATAAAATACCCTTTTTTAAAAGTTTTTATTTCTTTTTTAGAGACGGGGAGGGAGGGAGAAGGAGAGGGAGAGAAACATCAATTTGTGGCCGCCTCTTTCACATTCCCCACTGGGGACACGGCCCCCAACCCAGGCATGTGCCCTAGACCGAGAATCGAACCGGCGACCCTATGATTCGCAGGCTGGCACTCAACCACTAAGCCACACCAGCCAGGGCCAAAATACCCTTTTTTGGTCATGGTTATTTGAAGTTAAAATAATGAGAGCTTGAAATATTTAATTTGGAATAAACCAAGCCCTAGACATTCTGATATATTTTTTTAATAATCAGAGACCTTAAATCTCAATCTGCCTTTTTATCACCTTATCAGATTTGCCTACTTAAACTTCTGGCTAGTCAGTGAATTTTTAATTTTTACCATTTTATCTTCCTAATCAGGTCTTAATGGCTTTGATAATTTTGTCCTATTTAAGTAGGATAGATGTCACATATAGGTACTTTGCTCTTTGTTTTTTTAAATCCTTACCTGAGGATATGTTTATTGCTTTCATAAAGAGAGGAAAGAAGAATGAGGAAGAAACATCGATTGGTTACCCCATATGTGCCTCAACCAGGGATTGAACCCGCAACCTATTGGTGTACAGAACAACACTCCAACCAACGTAGCCACCTGGCCCCAGGGCACATACATACATCTTGATCATGCTCGTTTTATCTCTGAGCATATGTAATTCTCTCATTTCCTTTGTTCTTCAGAATTTTACATGATTCCCAAGTTTTTATTACAAAAATGATTACATCTGAATGAAGCAGTCTTGTGAGTTTAAAAATAAACTGCCATCCCAATTACTTGCCTAGCTGTTAGCTATTTTCAAAGCTGGCCTATTTCAATTTTTACTTTCTGGTTTGGAAAGCAACAGTGCTTGCCAAAGACAAACATTTAAACGTGTTAAAAGTTAATTTTATTTGTTTTAGTTGAAATTTACCATCATTAAATATTAAAAGCTCTAATCATGTATCTTTTGAGACCCATTCATTTAATCTTTGAAGCAAGTTTTGTATGTATGTAAGAATTTCACCATATGAGAATCCCAGTTAGCTCTTTAAAAGTATAAAAAAGTATTAAGTTCTATTAAATATTTTTCTTTTTCATCTATTATAAAAAGAGGTAAACAAGCAAGCAAAATACAACCAGACATTGAAATAAGGAACAAACTGACAGTAACCAGAGAGTAAGTGGGGAGAGAGATAATGGGGAGTAACAGAAGAGCCATCAAAGAACAGGTATAATGGACAAATGGACAAAGCCAAAGGGGGTAGGTTTGCGGGCGGGGGGCCTGGTGGGGTAAAAATGGAGACAACTGCACTTGAGCCACAATAAAAAAGATAATTTTTTTTAAGATTTTACTTATTTTTAGAGAGGGGAAGGAGAGAGGGGAAACATCAATGTGTGGTTGCCTCTCATGAGGCCCCTGCTAGGTCCAGCAACCCAGGCATGTGCCCTAGACTGGGAATTGAACCAGCAACCCTTGGGGTCACAGGTCGGCACTCAATCCACTGAGCCACACCAGCCAAAGCAAGAGATACATTCTTGTAAGCAACACTCTTACAAGATGATCATAACTGTCTGACACAATTTGACCTTGCTATAGCAACAAAGTCTAATAGGATGCCTCTCCCACCAACTGAGCCACATCGCCCAGGTTATTTATCACTTAAAAAAAGAGAGAGAGAGAGAGAGAGAGTGGGAGAGAATGGAGCCACTTTTTTTTTTTAAGTGATGACATTCTCTTCAGTTTTACTGAGTAACTTTCCTTGCATTCACATTTTGTGTACCCACTAGCATTTCTATCCTCGGCATTTTTAAATTTCCGGTTTTCCATGAGAGTTTTCTCTTTAAATAATCCATTCAAGGTTTTACTTAACTTACTCTTTTCAAGCTTTTCATTGTTTCCATAATGAGATATATGTGAGATTCTTGTATTTTAGCCTTTTCCAGACATTAGTAACATTTAACTAGTAATAGTTAAACATTTATTTTTATTAGTAATATTAGTAATAATTTAATTTTATTAGTAATATTTATTAGTAATAATTTTATTAGTAATATTTAAACATTTCAAAATACAGGCCTGAGTAGCATCATGACATTTTAGAGCTGGAAAAGGCCCATGAGATTAACATGAAGAAGCGTACCCTTAGAATATTTATTGGTTGTGTGCATTTTTTTTGACAGTGTAGTAACATGTGATGATTCCTGCCCACTAGGGGTAGCCGGAGCAATTACCAATGTAAGGGGTGAGACCTTTTGGAACAAGGTGGGAATGGTTTGGGAGGAAGCAATGGGTAATGTACTTAGGTTTTGGTTTTTTGTTTGGCTTTTTTTTCTTTTTCTTCCCCCTAGTTTTTGTTTACTGTCAATTTATTTTCACAAACCAAAAAGGGGGGTGGGGTGGGGAGGTGGATAACAAATACCAGTTACTTTAAATGCTTTATCTTATTCTTTTGTTTTATAGGGAATTGACTCTCTTTTGGAGTAAACTGCAAAGAAGAATCGACCCTTCTTTAGACACTTTTTTGGAGCGTTGTCGTCAGTTTGGTGTCATAGCTAAAACACAGCAGCATTTATTTTGCCTCATTAGAGTTGTACAGACTGAAGTGAGTAATTTATGCTTTTAATGCTGATTGTCCTGGAGGGAAGAAATGAAGGGGGAGATGACTCTCAGGCCACTCCTTTTAAATAATTGGACATAGCTATTTCTGTAGATTGACTTCTGGGGATCCACAATTTTTCTTAATGGAAAATAGTAATTTGAAGTGACACACCACTGGAGGAAAGGAAGATTATGTTTCTTTGCTGTCACCTCAACTACCCTACATCTGCTTTTCCTAGAACAGTATTCCTGTATTTTATATAGGCATGTCTGTTCACAACTTAACATAATAATTATAAATGAAGAAAATATAATTGCATTTTTCCGCTTCTTGCAGTGATAACATTTTTGGGGGATTTGGAGTAATAGAACAGTTCCAGAAACAACTACACAAATTGCAAACTTCTTTGCAAGTAGGAAACAATTTAGGTATTTTTAGAGAGTAAATATTTCTGAAAATGAAATGAACTGCCATATATAAAACCTTGTTTTTTGAATTCAGCCCTATGGATATATAGGGTAGATTAAAAGTAGTGAGTACAGTGAGTGTACAATTGTGAGTACATGAAACATGGTTTATTTTTATATTAATTATTGTATTATTTTCCATACAAACAACTGTAAATCTACTTTTGCCCCCACCCTGTATGCTAAGATTACTAGGCTAGAGATTTGGGGTGAGTCTTAGGCTATTCTCTGCTTTTGTTTTGTTTGTTTTTAGTATCTTCTCATGACTGAGTTCTCCCTATATGCTCATATTTATAATAGCTCATGGGTATGTTCTGTGGGTTACTTCTTTGACAAAATTTAAGAATTGTTTTTATTTTTAATGTATTTTTCCCCCAAGGATTATTATTGTACTAAAATCAAGGCAAAGTTGTGTCTTTGATATTTCCTCTCTCCTTTAATGTAACATTCCATATCCTATACTTTATTTGAAATACTTTCATCTCGTTTTCTCCAGTGACTATAGGAAAAGGTAAAAACTATTATCAGAAGTAAATTCATGGTCAGATAAGTTAGGTGATAATTATTTCTAATCACTGTGAATGAAGTTGTGTCTCCTTTCACAGAAAGGACATGTTCAAGTAATTATGAAACTCACCTTGTTTAAAAAAATTAGTGTTACAACTGGCCTTTAAAAAGTTTTTTTGATTAATGTTTAAGGAAGGTATTAGTTTTCTATTGCTGTATAACAGATGACCACAAAAACAGCACCCATTTATTAGTTCATGGTTTTGTGGTACAGAAATCCAGCACAACATGGCAAGGTTCACTGCTTAGAGTATCACAAGGCTGAAAATTGAGGTGTTGACCAGGCAGAATGTTTATCTGGATGCTCTGTAGAAAATCTGCTTTTCAGCTCATTCTTACTGTTTACCATATTCAGGTCCTAATTTTCTTTTCTTTTTTTTTTTTTAATTATATTTTATTGATTATGCTATTACAGTTGTCCCATTTTCCCCCCTTCATTACCCTCCACCCTGAACACCCCCTCCCACCCACATTCTCCCCTTTAGTTCATGTTCATGTGTCATAAGTTCTTTAGCTTCTACATTTCCCACACTATTCTTGCCCTCCCCCTGACTATTTTCTACCTACCATCTATGCTACTTGTTCTATGTACCTTGTCCCCCTCTCTCCTCTTCCCACTCCCCTATTGCTAACCCTCCATGTGATCTCCATTTCTGTGTTTCTGCTCCTGTTGTAGTGGTTTGCTTAGTTGGCTTTTGCTTTAGGTCTGGTTGTTAATACCTGTGAGTTTGCTGTCTTTTTACTGTCCTATATTTTTATCTTCTTTTTCTTAGATAAGTCCCTTCTAATTTTCTTGATATCAGCCAAAAATATGTTTTTAGCTTCTAGAAGCCTCCTTCATTCCAAATGCCTTTTTCAAGCCAGCAAAGGCACTAAGAATCCTCTTCCTTCAGATCTGATCTCTTCCATCTGACTTCCAGACTTAGACTGAAAGGGATTGAGTGATTAGGTCAAGCCCACTTAAGTATTCCACCTATCTTAAGATCAGCTGAATTGGATTCTTTCTTATATTTGCAAAGACCCTGTTGCCATATAACCTAATGTAATCATAGGAATGAAATCTCATATTTACAGGTTACACATACACTCCAGGGAATGAGATTATACAAAATGAGGGCCATTGAGAGCCATCTTAGAATTCTGCTTACCAAAAGGAACCACAGAACATGGGAAATCTGCTTAGAAGACAAGGAAAAGTGGGTTTCTAAGACCAAGGAATTTGATGTACATTTGTGTAACCAGAACCCATTTCTCTTTAATTCCCGTCTAGTATACTTTCCACTCTAATCGTATTAATGATATTTAGCCTAAAAGGTAGGAAACTTATGGATAGGTAGATGGAAGGGAGGCAGTGAGTATAGAATTTCTTTCAAATGAAGAAACATACCTCTAGCTTTTTATTAATTTTTTTTAATCCTCACCCAAGGATATGTTTATTGATTGTAGAGGGAGAGAGAGAAAAACATCAATCAGTTGCCTCCCATATGCACCCTGGCAAGGGATCAAACCTGCAACCTAGGTATGTGTCCTGAACAGGAATCGCATCTGCAGTCTTTTGGTGTATGGGACACCCCTCCAATGAACGGAGCCACTCGGCCAGGGTGCCTCTAGCTCTTTAAAAGAGAGCGGTAATCTCTTTTGTTGTAGCTCTGCTGTGAATGGTAGAAATCCTATAACAGTAGTGGCCTAAAGAAGATAGAAGTTACTCTCTCATTTAGGTAGATAATCCAGGTAGATAGGCCAGGGTTGCTTTAGTGGCTCCCAGATTCATTTTGTCTTTGTCAACGCATAGCTTCCATCCCATATTCCAAAAATTATTCCAAGTGCAGCTATAATGTCTCCATTCCAGATAGCAAGAAGGGAGATAGGCAAAAAACATACTCTGACACACCTTTCTGCACTCCCTCCAATACACACACACATGGCCACAAGTAGCTGCAGGGGAGGCTAGAATATTTGTTCATTATTCTGGGTGACTTTGTAACCAAGTAAAAATCAGGTGTTGTGCTTTTGTAGAATAGAGGAAAGGGTATTGGGAGATATCCAGCAACTAGTCACATAGCCCTTGGGATGGAAAAGATTAATGATGCTGAAAAGCTTGTGTGGGCATTAGGTCTGTTGCAAAAAGCAACAGTGTCTAATGGAGAGAGTGCTTTGTAATAGTGCCTCTTTATTTTCCAGGGTTCAATTTTCTCTAAATAGCTTAACCAGATTGTCACTTAAAGGTGCTTATTAAGACTTGTTAAACTCGAATTCTATGACTTGAGAAAGTCATAAGGGGAGGGAAGACTTTAGAGAATCCAGGGTGTCTCTGAAGACTTTCAAAATAGTATGAAAGAATGAATGTAGATGCAGCTGTATTTTGAATTGGAAGGTATAAGAAGAGGAACCATCTTGAATCCAGTTTATTTGGTCATGGGGCCCATTTGGTGAAACATACGGTACTACTGTTTTGTAAAACATGTCCTTAGGTAGTTTAATCCCTTCTCTTTAGTAATAAAGAAGCTAAAAATTAAAGGTATGTGATTTGTCAGGATCATACCCCTATTTCACAGCAGAGTCAGGACTAGACCGATCTTGACACATTGCATAATGTGGTACAAGGTTATTACTTGTAAGTCATAGCACAGAGGACTTGGAGAAAGCCGGGTAAATTTTAAAATAATTTATAGGTTCTCAATAGTTATTATTACTTAATTTGTTTTGGAAGACTCTGTGAGATAAACAAAATGTCCATTTTTTCTTTTTTAAATATTTTATTCACTTTAGAGAGAGGGGAAGAGAAAGAGAGAGAAGGATAGAAATCTCAATGTGTGGCTGCCTCTCACACACTCTGTACTGGGGACCTGGCTGGCAACCCAGGCATGTGCCCTGACTGGGAATCAAACTGGCAACCCTTTGGTTCGCAGCCCGTGCTCAATCCACTGAGCTACACTAGCCAGGGTAGAATGTCCATTTTTTCTTAAGCAGCTTAACCTGGTTGAAATGGTAAAATTTGTGAAATCAGTAAGAACACTTAAAAAACAAAACAAAACTAGAAATACCATTATATATTCTGAACAGGCCAAGCAGTTACTTGTTAAAAGAGTGGTGAGTAACTTAGAATTAGGATATGGAATGTGGAGCTGAATTTTGAAGGAATTGGTGGGCATGCATAAATTGGTGGCTGTAAAACCAGGAAGGTGAGAGAACAGAGAGTGGCTTGGTATGTTGTATTAAGGGCACATGGGATATAGCCAGGTCAGTTAAGCTTTGGAGTCAGTATTGGGTGTAAAGTAGTTAAGAGCTCAGACTCTGGAAAAAGATTGCTTTAAAGTTTAAATCTTTGCTCCTCTGCTCACCAGTTAGTTACATTGGGCAACTAACCTGAGCCTTGTTTTCTTGTGTACAAAGTGAGGAAAATGTATGCAAAGAATTTATTTAGAATAGTGCCTAGGATATATGTAGTAAGGGTTCTGTAAATTAATGGCAATTATTTCTTTGTGTTTCCAGCACTTTGAATGGTGCCCAAAATGAAATAATTTGTTTAGCAAATTGATTACTGATTTAAACAGCGGAATTTATCCTCAGTTGTTTTACATGGTATTCTGTTAAATATTTACTATGTGCCAACATTGTAGTAATCACTTTATATTATCTTAACTTCATTTTTATAACAATGTTAGGGAAATCTAGTACTACCATTGCTATTACTATTTTACAGATGAGGAAACTGAGGCATAGAGGAATTAAGAACTTTGTCACTGTAGTGAAGCTGGGGTTCAAGGACAAAGTCTGACTCAAAATTCTGTGCTCTTAAGTAATGCATTTTAAGCTATTCTGCCATATGATCCTGCTTTTCTTTGCTCATATTCCCATTCCATTTCAGCCTCTCCCATAAGAAAGTCATCTTGTATGTACTAAATATTTTTTGACTTGTTTTCTGAGAACCTGCTGCTAAAGAGAGATTTTCTGATTTCTGTTGTTTTTCCCTGGGAAGCTTGAGACTCAATATATCTATAACTTTAAAGTATTGATTCTTTTAGGAAGAGATGAGGAGAATCATTTATTTTAGCCTTGAGGTTTTAAAAACACCGAAGTGTTCATAACACATGAATTTCTTACTTTGAATTCTATATTAAACTCACATGTTTCCTCTTACACACATTTATTTAAACTCTACATTCTTGATACCCAACTTAAGACAAAACTTTTTTTTATCTTTTGGTGACCTTATTTATCCTGAATTCCTTTGCCTTTATTGTTTATATGTTCCAACACAGGTAAATTACTTGAGAGTTAGGGACTCTATTATTTTCTATAATTTAAAAAAAAATAACTTTTCTTCCCTGCTTTCCCTGCAGGCACAAGATGCTGGTCTTGGGGTTTCGATTTTACTGTGTGTCAGAGCTCTTCAACTCAGATCAAGTGAGGATGAAGAAATGAAGGCATCAGTTTGTAAAACAATTGCTTGTCTTTTACCAGAAGATTTAGAAGTTAGACGAGCCTGTCAACTTACAGAATTCTTAATTGAACCCAGTTTGGATGGGTTTAATATGTTGGAAGAACTATATTTGCAACCAGATCAAAAATTTGATGAAGAAAATGCACCAGTTCCAAATTCTCTTCGATGTGAGCTCTTACTAGCTTTAAAAGCCCACTGGCCTTTTGATCCTGAATTTTGGGATTGGAAAACTTTAAAACGACACTGCCACCAACTCCTAGGACAGGAGGCCTCAGATTCTGATGATGATCTAAGTGGCTATGAAATGTCTATAAATGACACAGATGTTTTGGAATCATTTCTCAGTGACTCTGAGGAAGGGAAAGAAGATAAACAATATAGAAGAAGAGATTTGACAGATCAGCACAAGGAGAAAAGAGATAAAAAACCCATTGGTTCTTCTGAAAGATACCAGAGGTGGCTTCAGTATAAATTTTTCTGTTTGTTATGTAAGCGGGAATGTATAGAGGCCAGGATTCTTCATCATTCTAAGATGCACATGGAAGATGGAATTTATACTTGTCCAGTTTGTATTAAAAAGTTCAAGAGAAAAGAAATATTTGTTCCTCATGTGATGGAACATGTTAAAATGCCACCAAGCAGAAGAGACCCCTCTAGAAAGAAATTACTGTTGAAAGGCTCTCAAAAGGGAATTTGTCCCAAGAGTCCCTCTGCAGCCCTGGAGCAAAATCAGTCATTAAATGAACAAGCCAAAGGAGAGTCTCATGAATATGTCACATTCAGCAAATTAGAAGATTGCCACCTGCAAGACAGAGATTTGTACCCATGTCCTGGCACAGACTGTTCCCGTGTGTTTAAGCAGTTTAAATATTTAAGTGTACATCTTAAAGCTGAACACCAAAATAATGATGAAAATGCCAAGCACTACTTGGATATGAAAAATAGAAGAGAGAAGTGTACTTATTGTCGACGACATTTCATGTCTGCATTTCACCTGCGGGAGCATGAACAAGTGCATTGTGGTCCTCAGCCTTATATGTGTGTATCTATAGATTGCTATGCTAGGTTTGGATCAGTGAATGAACTACTTAACCATAAACAAAAACATGATGATCTGCGTTATAAATGTGAATTAAATGGCTGTAATATTGTTTTCAGTGACTTGGGACAGCTTTACCACCATGAAGCACAACACTTTAGGGATGCATCTTACACATGTAATTTTGTTGGCTGTAAAAAGTTCTATTATTCCAAAATTGAATACCAGAATCACCTCTTAATGCATAATGTTGAAAGTTCAAATGGAGATGTGAAGAAATCAGTAAAACTTGAGGAGCCTGCAGCAGGTGAAAAGCAAGAGTGTATTGATCAGCCCCATCTACTTGACCAAACTGATAAATCACATTTACCTGAGGATCTTCTTTTCTGTGCAGGTTCAGCTAGTTCTCAAATAGAAGCTGCAGAAAATCTGAAAGAAAACAGTGACAGTAATTCCAGTGATCAGTTAAGTCATAGCTCTTCTGCTTCTGTGAATGAAGAGTTAATTGACACACTGGATCACCCTGAAACCATGCAGGATATATTGTTATCTCATGAGAAAGTCTTTGTGTCCTCCAGCTTAAAAGAGAAATGCTCCAGTGTGGCCATTTGTTTTGATGGGACTAAGTTTACCTGTGGTTTTGATGGCTGTGGTTCCACATACAAAAATGCAAAAGGGATGCAGAAGCATCTACGAAAGGTTCATCCATACCATTTTAAACCGAAAAAGATAAAAACAAAAGATCTCTTCCCCTGCTTGGGTAATGAACACAATCAAACAACTGTAAAGTTTGATGCAGAAACTAAACCCAGCTCAGATACAAATAGTGACTCCCCAGATGGAGGTCTGGATCACAATATTCATACTAAATGTAAACGAGAATATCAAGGTTATTCTTCAGAAGCCTCCATTTGTGCTTCCAAAAGGCCATGTACAGAGGATACCATGTTGGAACTTCTGTTGCGCTTGAAACATTTAAGCTTGAAAAACTCAATGACACATGGATCTTTCTCAGGGTCATTGCAGGGGTACCCATCCAGTGGTGCTAAGTCTCTTCAACCGGTTTCACCCAATATCGCAGACCTTAATTTTCAGAATCAAGATGAAAATATGCCTAGTCAGTACCTTGCACAGCTGGCAGCTAAGCCTTTCTTCTGTGAGCTTCAAGGATGCAAGTATGAATTTGTGACCAGAGAGGCTTTGTTAATGCATTATCTTAAGAAGCATAATTATTCAAAAGAGAAAGTCCTCCAGTTAACCATGTTTCAACACCGGTATTCCCCATTCCAGTGTCATATTTGCCAAAGGTCATTTACAAGAAAAACACACCTTAGGATCCATTATAAAAATAAACATCAAATTGGCACTGACAGAGTAACTCACAAACTATTAGATAATGAAAAATGTGATCATGAAGGCCCATGCTCAGTAGATAGGTTGAAAGATGATTGTTCTGCTGAACTTGGAGGTGATCCCAACAGTAACTCTGAGAAGCCACACTGTCATTCTAAAAAGGATGAATGCAGTTCAGAAACAGATTTGGAGTCATCTTGTGAAGAAACAGAAAGTAAAACATCTGATATTTCATCACCAATAGGTAGCCATAGAGAAGAACAAGAAGGAAGAGAGGGGAGAGGTAGCAGGAGGACTGTTGCTAAAGGAAATCTCTGCTATATTTTGAATAAATATCACAAACCATTCCATTGTATCCATAAAACTTGCAATTCATCATTCACTAATCTAAAAGGCTTGATTCGCCATTACAGAACTGTACATCAGTACAACAAAGAACAGTTGTGTTTAGAGAAAGACAAAGCAAGAACCAAAAGGGAACTTGTCAAATGTAAAAAGATATTTGCTTGCAAATATAAAGAATGTAACAAACGTTTCCTGTGTTCCAAAGCTCTTGCTAAGCACTGTAGTGACTCTCATAATCTAGACCATATTGAAGAGCCTAAAGTGCTTTCTGAAGCTGAATCTGCAGCAAGGTTTTCCTGTAACCAGCCTCAGTGCCCTGCTGTGTTTTATACATTCAGTAAGTTGAAGCACCACTTGATGGAACAGCATAATATTGAAGGAGAAATACATTCAGATTATGAAATTCATTGTGATCTTAATGGCTGTGGCCAGATTTTCACCCATCGCAGTAATTATTCTCAACATGTCTATTACCGGCATAAGGACTATTATGACGATCTGTTTAGAAGCCAGAAAGTGGCAAATGAAAGGTTACTAAGGAGTGAAAAGGTGTGTCAAACAGCTCTCACTCAGGGGCATGAACATCAGACTACCAGGAGGTCATTTAATGCTAAGGCTAAAAAATGTGGCCTTATGAAAGAAAAGAAGGCTCCGATTACTTTTAAAACAAGAGCTGAAGCCCTCCATATGTGCGTGGAGCATTCTGAGCATACACAGTACCCCTGCATGGTTCAAGGATGCTTATCTGTTGTGAAGTTGGAGAGCAGCATAGTGAGGCATTACAAACGTACCCATCAGATGAGTAGTGCCTATTTAGAGCAGCAGATGGAAAATCTTGTCATTTGTGTTAAGTACGGTACCAAAATTAAGGAGGAGCCGCCTTCTGAAATAGAGCCCTACATAAAGAAAGAAGATGATGGAAGCTGTGAGTCAGAGCACACAAAGCACAGCCATTCCCTAGGTGACAGTAGCATACCTGTCCAGAACACCGAATGCCTTCATCCAGGTGAAAGGGATGGAGGTCAGAAAGGATGTACTGAAAGCAACCAAGTATTTGAGACAGATAGTCTGCTTTACAGAGGAACTTTGAAATGCAGCCATAGTTCAGAAACCACTTCTTTGGAACAGTGTAATATAGCTCAGCCTCCTCCTTGTAAAATAGAAAATTCCATACCTGATCCTGATGGGACTGAAAATGGGACTTACTTCACAAGTTTCCAGCTGCCTTTACCAAGGATCAAAGACTCAGAAAATGGGCAGCAAAGTTCAGGGCAAGAAAACACTGTAAAAAATTCAACCCATGCCCCAAAAGAGAATTTTAGGAAGCACCCACAGCCCAGGTCATTTGATTTGAAGACTTACAAACCTATGGGATTTGAATCTTCATTTCTGAAATTTATTCAGGAAAGTGAAGAAAAAGAAGATGATTTTGATGATTGGGAGCCTGCAGAGCACTTAACATTAAATACTTCTTCACAATCCAATAATGACTTGACAGGGACTGTTATGGCAAATAATATGGTGAATGACAATGACCCTGAAGTTGACATACCTCATTCTTCCAGTGACTCTGCAATTCACGAGAACCTGACCGCAATCCCACCTTTAATAGTAGCTGAAACGACAACAACAGTTCCTTCCTTGGAAAACCTGAGAGTCGTATTGGACAAAGCATTAACAGACTGTGGAGAGCTTGCCTTAAAACAGCTTCACTATCTTCGGCCAGTGGTTGTCCTTGAAAGATCTAAGTTTTCCACACCAATTTTAGACTTGTTTCCAACAAAAAAAACAGATGAGCTTTGTGTAGGAAGTTCCTAAATAGCAATTTTGGTTTTGAAACAGACTAGCTCCAACACTGCAACATGGGACAATTGCCAACTCGAACAAAGGCTGAGAACCAGCCATACCATTGTTTAAGGTAGAATAGGCTGTGTATTTACATGAATGTATAATATCTATGTCAGCACTATTGGCTGAGTCCATTAGCTCTCCAGTTGGTTTATTGATTGGGTTTTTTGTTTATTAAAAATAAGAAATGGAACTGTACTCTTGTTTGGTGCTAATTAATACATCAAAATATATTGGGGCTTCCTTTTTCAAATTAAGTGTGCATGATTGTATATGGAACAAATACTATGATCCCAGGGTGGGAGGGCCGGGGGAAGGGATATGGAGTTCTTACTTGACTTGAATGTGCACCTGAGGGTGCTTTGTGTAATATATTGTACACTACAGCATCTTATATTTTTTGAGTTGAGTTTCAATAAATTACAATTTTTCACCCATTGTTTACTCATAAAGAGTTTTCATGTCATAGATAAGCTGGAAGTGCACTCATATTTCCTAGAATGTGCATTTCTATTTTACACTATTAGTTTTTTGTTGCCTATTAATAAGCCTATGCATAGGAAGCTTCTTTTTGAATGATTATTGTCTTGAAATTTTTGTGGAAAGAAAATTTTGACATTGAGTAATGAGCTATGGGAATTAAGATAGCTCCCACAAGAGGATATCTAGGTAGAAAGGAGAGGGTATGCCAAGCAGAACATGAAGGGCATAGCAAACTCAGCAGTATGAAGTCATGTGTCCAGGGAACTACAAATAATTTGACAGGCTGGCAGTAAAAGCAGGAAGCCCTGGGGTGAGTGAGATTATTGTAGAGCTAGGCAGGGGCCAAACCAGGAGCACACGATTTTGGACTTCAGGCCATAGGCAGCAGAGAACCTTTGAGGGATTTTAAAGAAAATATACATCACTTCTAATGTATGATTTGAGGGGCTGAAATGGAATCAATAATAAGACTACTGAAGTAATTGAGGCAAACTCGAGAGTCTGTATTGATATTTAAAGCAGAAGGGAGAGTAAATGAAACTTATAAATTTAGAGCATATTCTTGGGCCTTGGAGGTGAAGAAAACATTTTGAGGAAGATGTAAAATGATGTAGCCAATTAGGTGGAAATTAAAAAAGGAAAGACTGGGTTTTGGGGAAGAGGATGGAAAATGAATATGAGTTTGGTCTTTGGATGTGTTGAGTTGCGGTGTACTGTGGGACATCTAGGTCTAATGACAAGGAAAGCGGTGTATTCTTTTTTTTAAATGTATTTTATTGATTATGCTATTACAGTTGTCCCATTTCTCCCTCATCATTCCCCTCCACCCTGCACACCCTTTCCCACCCACATTCCCCCCTTTAGTTCATGTACATGTCTCATAAGTTCTTTAGCTTCTACTTTCCCCACGCTATTCTTGCCCTCCCCCTGTCTATTTTCTACCCACCGTCTATGCTACTTACTCTTTGTACCTTGTCCCCCTCTCTCCTCCTCCCACTCCCCTGTTGCTAACCCTCCATGTGATCTCCATTTCTGTGTTTCTGCTCCTGTTGTAGTGGTTTGCTTAGTTTGCTTTTTTGTTTTAGGTGTGGTTGTTAATATCTGTGTGTTTGCTGTCTTTTTAGCGTCCTATTTTTTTATCTTTTCTTAGATAAGTCCCTTTAACATTTCATATAATAAGGACTTGGTGAAGATGAACTCCTTTAACTTGACCTTATCTGAGAAGTGCTTTATTTTCCCTTTCATTCTAAACGAAAGCTCTGCTGGATAGAGCAATCTTGGATGTAGGTCCTTGACTTTCATGACTTGTAATACTTCTTTCCAGCCCCTTCTTGCCTGTAAGGTCTTTTTTGAGAAATCAGCTGACAGTCTGATGGGAACTCCTTTTTAGGTGACTGTGCCCTTATCCCTTGCTCTGCTTCTAGAATTCTCTCCTTCATTTTAATCTTGGCTAATGTAATTATGATGTGCCTTGGTGTGTTCCTCCTTAGGTCCAACTTCTTTGGGACTCTCTGAGCTTCCTGGACTTCCTGGTAGTTTATTTCCTTTGCCAGATTGAGGAAGTACTCCTTTATTATTTGTTCAAATAAGTTTTCCAGTTGTTGCTCTTCTTCTTCCCCTTCTGGTACCCCTATATTTCAGATGTTAGGCCATTTAAACATGTCCTGGAGGTTCCCAAGCCTCTCCTCATTTTCTTTGAATCCTTGTTTCTTCATTCTTTTTGTTTGTTTCTTTCTTCCTTCTGGTCTACTCCACTGATTTGAGTTCCAGTTTTCCTCCCATCACTATTGGTTTCCTGTGCATTTTCCTTCATTTCATTTATTGTAGCCTTCATTTGTTCATGTAATTTGCAACCAAAATCAACCAATTCCGTGAGCATCCTGATCACCAGGGCTTTGAATTGTGCATCTGATAGGTTGGCTATCTCTTGTTCGCTTAGATGAATTGGCTCTGGGGCTTTGATCTGTTCTCCCGTTTGAGCCATTTTTGATTTGGGTTTTGTTTGTTTTTGGTTTTGGATTTTGTTTTTGTTTTTTGGTCTGGTTGTGCTTCTTACATAGTGAGGAGGAAAGCCCTAGGTGTACCCCAGGGAAGGGCAGCCCAGTCACTGGGTTGTGATGCTGTGTGAGGGCGGGGTCTGAGGGAACAATAGCACTTGCTCTGCTCTCTTGGATTTCAGTCCCCTCTGTGAAGCTGGGAGTATCTCCTGACACTTCAGCCCCCACAAGTGTTTTCAATCGGTGTTTTTAGGTTTTATTTCCTGGTACTGGGGCCCTAGGGCCCTGGGTTGGGAGGTCTGTCTCACTCCCCATTTCCACATGTATTATCTGCGCGCAAATGTGGGACCGCCTGTTCAGCCAGCCGCCTTGCACAGCCTCACTGGTTCTGCCCGTTGCCACCCCGTGCCCGGGGTCCACTAGCCAACGCCTGTGCACCTTGGGTCTGCCAGCTGCTGCCTGTGCACCCAGGTCTGCCAACCTCCACTTTTTCCTGCTGCGACTCTGCCCCTCTTATCGGTCTGGATGAATGGTTATCGGACTTCTGTACAGTTCAGTTTCTACCAGTTTTGGTTGTTTTCTTGTTTCTAAATCTTTGTTGTCCTTAATTTTGGTTGTGCTAGGAGGCATAGTGTGTCCACCTACACCTCCATCTTGGCCGTAAGTAGCAGTGTGATCTTATGAGTAGAATAAAGTTACTCTCTTTTCCTCATGAAGTTTTCAGCCACTTTCATTAGCTAGCAATGAAATGATTCAGACATTTTTAACATCCCTTTATTATGCCTGTAGTTAGGATTTTGATCTTTTCTCTGACCATTAAACCTCATTGCCTTGCTTTATCAGTGCTTTGGGAATTTCATTCTTCCACCTTCTCACCCTAGGTCTAAAGCACCCAAATTGTTGCTTCGCTCAGATCACAGTAGTTACAGGACTATCTAATAAAAATCTGTTGAAAGAGTCTTGGCTGGTCCACCTCAATGGATTGAGCAGGGGCCCGCGAACCAAATGGTTGCCCGTTTGATTACCGTCAGGGCACATGCCTGGGTTGTGGGCCAGGTCCCCAGTAGAGGGCACACGAGAGGTAACCACATGTTGATATTTCCCTCTCTCCTTCCCCTCTAAAAATACGGAATTTTTCGGACTAAGACACACTCCTTTCCCCATAAATCTGGGGGGTGCATCTTATAGTCCAAAAATATGGTAAATAAAAATCTAAAAAACTTTTTAAAAGGGAAAGTGGCAGAAACAGTGGGACATTTTAGGGACATTTTAGAGGCTGAGATCACTGCTGGCTCTTTGAGATCTTCAGTGAATTTCTTCTATGGGCTTTGTTTTCCTCACAAAGTGAGGAGATATGGGTGATAATCTTGAAAGGTCCCTTTCTGTCATCTGAGCATGAGAAACAACTGGTGGTCTCATTAAGAAAATTGTCATATGAGAGAAAGCTGCTAATTTGCTTAAGACTGAACTATATCCATTCAATCACACCTAAATCCTACCCCCTGGAAGGACCAAGTGAGTCCCTTTGCAGTGCAACCGAACTGTAATTTTCAGAATCCAACTAGTTTCTTTAAGTACTTAGGATTAAATGTTTGATCCCAATATAATTTTTTATTCCAGTTGGGCTTGCTTCATTTTATCTTCATTGAAGACTGTTTTGTTAGAAGCAGTATGTGTGACTATATGATAATACAGAAGGTCCAAGTGTCATATTTGTCGCTTTTAGGTAGTTATTTTTCTTAATGTCTCTGGGATTCATAACAGACTGGAAAATACTTTGTTTCAAAGCCTTTTTTCAATATAAGAATGCCTCATAAAATGATGGTAGACACAGTGCCAGGCATTTTCATTCATTCTTTTTACCCACAATTCCCTTGCTTCATTGTCTCCCCATGTTCATGATCATATATGTAAAAGAAGAGAGAGTAGAAAACACTAGAGAAGAAAAGTTTTTGATGAAGCCTTTCTAGGGATTTCATCCTCATCCTATCCTCTTAGTCCCAGGTGGCCTACTTCCAAGCTGCACTGCCAAGGACATAGTCATTGGAAGACAGAGGCGGTCATTAACCACTTATTTAAGTACATGCATACTTAAAGATAGTTCCAGATACTTTGGGATATAAAATTACCAAAGTAAATTTGTTAAATCATCTGCTCTTGCGGAACTTGAATGTGAGGGCTGGGGTGACTTACACATTGCTAATCACAGAGCAGCAGCAGACCAGCCGCGTGGACCTACGAGCCTGTTAGATGTGCAGACTGTCCAGACCTTCTGGACCCAAATCTGCATTTTAATTCATATGCACAGAGAAGTTCCAGAAGCAGTGGCCTAGAATACAAAGTGGGATGTTCGGTGAGAATTCAGGACAGTTACAGTTTGTTTTTTGCACTTCACATAAAATTATCTTGACTTTTTATAACTCCATGAAATTGGTTCTGTTACCCTCCATTGACAGCAGAAGCTTTAGAGATGAAATATCTTGCCTAGCTGATGGCAGCTAGGAAAAGGTAGAGCCTATTTTCCAATCTTCTGACTGGAAGAATATCAGGGAGGGGAACTTAATGTGCAGGAAGTAAGAGGGAAAGTTGCAGGTGGCATTTAAAGTACCAAAAATACCACAGCTCTGTAATTAAACTGAGTGCATTGTTTGTGAATGTGAAGAGTGGGAAATAAAGTTTGAGGTGTAGGTAAAAGCCAGGTCTTTCTTGCAGACCCAAGTTCAGTCCTATATCCAGTAGTGACATTTTCTCATGTGAGGAAAGAGATGGAAAACTGGTGCAAACTCTTTCTGTGAACATGTAACCTGGGAAACATCAGTGTGTCTTAAAGAATCTCCTGAAAGTCAGGGAAGTTGCTCAATTTCCTCCTCTCCCCACCTCCCACTCCCACAGTAGAATGATGCCTCCTGGCTTTATACTACAGATTCAGGGGAAAAGCCTCCTATTAAGTAAAGCTGAGTCTAGAAAAAGTGGCCCACTTTTATTTTGACTTGCTGGGTCTACATACATGCAGAAATAGATTGTGACAGAGTACATTTGGAGGTCTGAACCACTTTGAGGAAAGTAACCAGGACAGTCAGATTTAGCCTGTGTTTGGTATATTTAGCCTGGAAAAGAGAAGGCAGGGGAGACAGAAAAGCTATAGCCAAATATTTACCAAGCACATACCATCACTGGCTCCTAGGGATACAAGTGTTGAATATGCCATGGAAATTTTCTGCATCATGGAGATTAGAGTCTAGTAAGGAAGACATTAAATGAAATACAAAAAATAGTTAAAAGTGCTGCAACAGAAGCTCTGACTGTGATGGGAACCAAAAAGAGGCAGGAAAAGCATCCTTGAGGAAGTGATGTTCAAATTGAAATCCAAAGAATGGATAGGAGTTAGCCAGAGAGGATAATTCCATTATATGCGAAGGCTTTGTGGTGCAACAGCAAGGTAGTGATGTTGACAAGTCTAGTTGAAAGAAACCATGGAAAAGGGAAAGAAGAGAAGGTTGGGTAGGTAACAAGGAACCAACTATTTTGGTGCCTTGTAACCATGTTCTAGATTTTGCATTTTGTTTGCAAAGCAAACCAAGTAAAGAAGGCTTGCAAGTAAATGTTACTTGCAATGTTACTTGCATGTCATAAGTACGTCAAAAAGTCCTGCTAGGGCATGGTGTTGGGGACTACCAAGTGGACGTGACCGCGTGCTGGCTGGATGACACTATCTGAAGGTGGGCCGCAGTGTCTTCCATAGTGGTAAATTCTTGGTCATTGGGAGTTTCAGGTGTCCAAATGGAGAGTCAAATAGGTTTTTTGGCCTAGATTCTCTGAGGCACCTTTACATTATTGAGATTTACAGTCCCTTGTATTTGGTCAGAAATGTCACTACAAGTAATAGTTGCCATTATCTATATGTGTAGCCTGGTACTTTTACACAAATTATCAAATTTTCAAAGCACTACAAAGTAAGAATAACTCCCACTTTACAAATGAAGAATTGAGCTGCAGGTTAAGTGACTTGCCCAAGGTAACAAGGGTAATGAATAGCAGAGTCAAAATTTGAGCCCAGACCCTACTATGCTGTTAAAGGCTCATCCTCATCACTGCTACTGTATAAAGCCTCTACGCAAACTAGTGCACAAATATGGGGATAGGCGCTTGACAAATGAACAAATTAGGCTTGAATTTTCCTAGGGGGCATCACATTTACTTAAAGCGTTCTACGAGCCAAGCACTAGGGATACAGTTGATAAAATGGATATGGTCCCTGTCCTCTGAGTTTACAATGGACATGGAAGAGTGATGTTAATCCAAAAACTGCACAAATCGCTATAGTTGTGTTAAGTGCTTTGAAAGTAAAGTATAAAGTGCTCCGTAATGAACGAGTGTGGGGAGTGTTAGGTAATGATTCGGCAGTCACAACCCCTTTCTCCAAAATGTTTCTGGTTACCATTCTTTAATGGTTTCTGACTCCTGTTATAGTCAAATTCCAACCAAGTCTTACCTGAGTAGCATAGTTCTTACTGAAAATTTTGGATTTCTACTTGTTAGTCACTAGCAGACTATGGGTTTAATTAACATCTATAGTAGTCAGTCCTAAATCATTTCTCCTTGACGTAAGTACTATATATTTCCAACAGCTTTCTAGACTTCCATTTTCTGGATTGTCTCTGACACCTCAAGTAACTCACTGTACCTCCCCTCCCTGAAAGAACAAAATGAGTTATTCCTTCCCCATCAGGCAGTGCTATTCCTGTTCTTTCATTCAAACAGAATGAGCACATTGCTCATTTTTAGTAGCATCAAACAGTATTTTCTAAAAATTATTTGTCATGACTGACCCTTTCTTTCCTTAGTTCCCGCTCCCCTCCTCTTAGTGCAAACCCTCTTGTGGAGACTTGTGTGCTATCTTTTCAGTGTAACCTTTTTTGGAAGAGATCAGTCATTTTATATTTTCATATCACCTTGTTGAGAAGATAGGTACTAATCAGTAAATAAGTGATTTGATAACATGTCGGACAGTTTGCAGTGCAATGTGCTACTCTTTACAACATGTTTACAATATTACACCATTTGTTCCTAATATAAATTGTTAAGGAGGTGGAATACCCCTATGTAAAAAGATGAGCAAAACGAGGGTCACATGTTAAAAGCCTTCCCAAAGATCAGTTCCTACACAATAGATCTAAACAATGGTGACATATGAGAAAAGGGAATGCTACAAAATGATCCAGTAGCAACCTATCTCTGTATTTACCACATAAAGTTTTCACTCTTTAGGAAAGTGCTCTTTAAATCCTGTCTCTTCGAAGCTCCACATAGCATCAATTTTCTCATTTGTCATATGAAAATACTGCTTGCTGTTCATTCCATGGATTATTGGAAATGATCTACATACTGTCCAAGTAGGGTGACCACCAGTCACATGTGGCTATTTAATTAAAATTAAATAAAATGTAAAATTCAGTTCCTCTGCCACACTATACATTTCAAGGGACTAGTAGCTACCAAATTGGACAGAACATATATTTTCTTCTTTACAGAAAGTTCTATTGGACACTCTGGCTGTGCTAGAGCCAGGAATTGCCAAAGATCAGAGAAAGCAGTATGAGAACTGAAAACCCAGGCCAGTACTTGGTTGGTTTTGAGTGAAGGTTCACTGGGCGAGTGGGAAGCAAGCTGACCTTTGGAGTGGTGATGTCACAAAGCGCAGCTCACAGTGGCTCTAGAACACCTGGCCTCCCAGGTCACTTCCCCTAACTCCCATCAAGGGTCCTGAAGCCTCTGCACATGTAGTTCCTGGAGCAGCTATCTTTAATTTAAGATGTCAACACTTCCACCTTCATCTTCTATCTGGGACAAAATAGATTATGTCTCTCTGAGCTCAATATGGAATTGGCTACAAGCAACTTTTCTGGGAGAGACTGGTGTGCCTCAGCAAACAAATTTGGGGCTACTAGATTATTTTGCTCCGGCTGTGCAAGTTATCCTGAAGATTTTATTTCTTATTTTGTTGGGAGCAGGACTGTTTGCCTTATGGAAACGAAGTATTCAGTCATTTCAGGTTACACTCTTTTGTTACAGGGAAATTTAAATAGTTATATATTGGAACTTGATCAGTTCTCTCCCATATTGCTGCCACCCAGGTTTAAGGCCATGCAGATGAGCAAGGGTGAACCTTTGTCTCTGAAGTTGGCTGAAACTGAATTATCCTTTAAAACTTCCCCCAATTAGGCTTTGAGCATTAAAAAATGCTCTTTCTCACACTGGCCTTTGGCTTGTGTTATAATAAAATAGGTTAAACAAGTTCACAACCTGAGAAGGCAGCCTTACCCCCAAATTTATTTGACCACTGCTGAGTGTCTCCTATGTGTCAGACACCGTTTGGGGTACCTTGAATAGAATAGGCAGTGTGAGCATAACTGGGGTCTCGAGTCCTTACTGTGTCTGTAACTGATGAGGAGGCACATGTACTCATTTGGGCATCATGGTGTTTTCATTACTTCCGTGTTTTAACAAGCTAGGGTTCCGTAACTACACAGTGGCTCTCTTCGGTAATAGGAGTATAATTGGCTGGGATTATGAGAAACATTTAGGATTTTACATACTTCTGCTTAATCACCAATAAGAATAGCTATACTTACAATATAGTCAAAATGCTTTGAGAACCCCAACAATTCCATGAAATGGATAGAAGTTATTTTTGTATGACAGACAAACTGAGGTCAACTGAGCTTCAGTGAAAATGAAAAGAAGTAGGGTTTTAAATAGGGCTTTCTTAAAGAGTGACTGGTTTACTTGGAAAATGCTTAGAGAAGCAATTACCGGATCATTCCATAGCATTCATTTATTTCCACATGTCATTTCCGTTGAGGAACCATGGTCATGTGCTCTCAATCTCTCACAACCCTGCACGGTAGGCAGGTAGGGGATCTCCACTTTGTAGGCGAGGAAACTTGACAAGTTTTCCATGCTGACAGAGACTGGAAAAGCTGAGACTTGAACCCAGCTTTCAGGATTGCAAATTCAACTCTTTTCCAAAATCCCATTTAACGTAATCTAACGGACCTAAATCCCTGGCATGGATATGTGTGTATATATTCACATACACAAATTTTAATTAGCTAATAGAATAATATAAGGCAAAATAATAACACTCGTCTGGAATTCTGGGCTCTGCTCTCGTATGGTTAATGTTTAGCTCAACCAGAAAAATGAATTCACAGCCCTCCAGAAACCTCAACCAAGACAAAGCAGCAGAATAACAGAGCAGTAAATAGTACCAGCTCTGGAGTTAATTGCTTGGGCTTAAATCTTGGTTCTACCACTTATGTGAGCAAGAGCAGTCACTTAGCCTTGAACCCCCGTGTCCTTGTCTGTAGGCAGTGTGAGTATAACTGGGTTTGCTAACGGTGCCTCCCTCAGGGTAGCGAGGATTAAAGGAGATACTGTATATATAAAGCTTAGCACATAAGTACTCAATAAGCAGTGCTAGTATTATAAGGAAAAAAGATGATTGGTTTTATTTTTCTTATTCCTGGCAGTAATCTGTCCTGGTACATTAAAAAAAAAAAAAGGGTTTTTACCCGTGACCAGGAAATACAGTTCTTCAGACCACTATGTCTTGAAAGAACGTTCGTAGAAGTCAGAATTCCTGGATTCCAGTACTGGCTCTACCATTTCCAAGTGTCTGACCTTGGACAATGACAGGGTCCAAACTAGAAGGTAACTAAATGGCTAAGCAGTCATTTTTTTCTACACAAATAGGTCAGGCATAGGCAAGGAAACTCCTAGCAAAGGGACCTGCGTGCGGCAAACTCTCAGCAAAGAGTATCGATTATTACAGTCTGTATTAAGTAAATGCAAGTAATAATCCCCAACCTGCCCACCACTCCATTTTGTGGTAAAGAGCAAAAGATGAAATACAGGTGCAGATGTTTTGTTAAACAAGGCTTGGCAAAGGGATGAGGGCTTACTTTTACTGTTCAGTTTTTGTTTTGTTTTGCCTCTATAGCAAACTGGCATTTCACATGAATAAACAAGTAACGTTAAACTTCTGTTGTTTTATTTTAGAGAATGTTGTTGTTTGTAATCACACTCTACAAACTTTACAAGAAGGGCTCAGATTTTTTTCAGGCTTTGCTGGTCAACCCAGAAGGGAATGTCCCAGTTCAAGACAATAATAATTTCTTCCTGTCCTTGGGTCTGCAAGAGAAAATTCTGAAAAAACTTCAGATGGTGGAAAGCAAAGTAAAGAACCTGGAGGGGATGATCATTTCCCAAAAACCTGCCACGAAGAGGGACTGCTCCTCCGAGCCCTACTGCAGCTGCTCCGACTGCCAGAGTCCCTTGCCCACGTCAGGGTTTACTTCCACATCCGAAATGTGATGGACTCTGGTCTTTCTCCAGAAAAGCACTGTTTCCCTTACGTGTACAGTGGTGTATCAATAAAGACAGAGAACTATATTGAAATCGCCCTGCAAGGACTGGCCCTCTACTCAGTAGAGCCCAACTTCTTCTTGTGTGTGCTGGGTACAGTGGTGGTTAAAAATGTCCCTGAGATTGTGGTGCCTGCTCCGCAGGCTGCAGACCATAAGTGGTCATATAGAAGAGGACAAACGAATCCCTGGGACTGGGAAGAGAAGGGAGAGTGGTCAGGGATATGGCCTTGAGCTCCATGCTGAAGAGGTTGGATTGGGTATAATCAAAACAGCAAGAAAGTGCTGTTGAGGGGCGATGCTCTGGATTGTCCTGTAAAGGTCGGCTGACCCTTGTGCTGGTCTTGGGCCTAAAGGTAACTATTTGGCCCAGGAGTCTTACTGCATTAATTACTCAGAAGTGGGCAAGGGTGGGAGTGGACAAAAAAAAGAGTCTGTTTAACTTTATCTCACTTTTACTGAAATTTCCTCTGTGCTAAGCATTCTGCCTGTCCTTGGGAATCTGTCCTGAGTGCTTCAGGTACACTGAGTTTGGCTGGTTGAACATGTAATTTCAGAACAAGGAATTATAATACAGTGGGGTTTTAACATCTTGAATTTAGGGGAATTCATACGTGAATCCAACCAGACAGGGAGGCACCTACCTGCCATTACACCCAATTTGAGTGTGTGCCCTGACCAGAAAGATGGCCCACTGGGGAACGGAGTAGATGGTCCTCTCAGTGAGTCTCCTATTCCACAAGCTGTAGAGTGTGTGCATTCTTGCTGCAATAAATGTGATTACGCTCATTGAAGCACTGTTATTTGACATCTAAATGAAATGTTTCACATGGTGTATGAACAAACTGATCTATTGCTCTGCTGGACTGAAACTGGCTACGCTATTCAACAGGAGACAAGACAGCAGCTTTCCACATGGCATCTTCGTAAGGGATTTCCGAGGGTAATTTTGATAATTTTTTCCAGTGCACTGGTGTTAAAATGCAACCCTTGTGTAAAATGAGATTTCATTGTATAGTGTACTCAGTGCAAAAAAAACAGGTCAACGGGTCAGTGAATACAGGGTGCACCTAGGAAAGGCTTTAAAGAGGGCACATTGCGTGATCTCACAAAGGGTTACATAGGAAGGTATCCAACAGGAAGGTATTCCCGCTGCTGGAATAATCATGGAGCCATGAAAGAGGGTGGCTTGCCTGGAGAACAAGGAGAGTTTCATGGTGGCTGAAGAACTGCCTATTTCCAGAACTACAATGAAGGATTTTTGCTTCAGGGCAAGACACACTAACCTCGTCCTCAAATCAGCTTTTAATTCATGATGCGGCAAATGGAACAGGTGGGGCTTATCAACAATGTGCATTATCTAACAATGTAGGTGAGATGTTTGTCAGCCATGCTGCTGCTGCTCAAGTGCCATGCAATCTTTTAAAGTCAACGTCTCAATTTTGCCGGGGGGCTATCTAAATTTCAGTGTCTTTCTGCATTGTTCCAGTCATTCTGACTTGGTTATTACTCTGGGGGCATATCAAAAGGAAAGTGTTTGAAGAAGGCCCTGAAGAATAGACTGATACCATGTAATGAAAGGCATTTAAAGGTCCTCTCATTGCTGGCAATGCCCACTTGTAGGTTTTTAAACATGGGAGTAACACAGATTTGGTATCTGTGTGGAAGACATAGATTGAGCTAAATGCAAAGCGTGGTAGAAACTAATGATGGGGCCGCCTTGTTCCTGGATCTCAGCTCCCAAGAAGAGATGTGTGATTCACACCACAACCATAAGGGACTAATATTCCCAGCGAGAAAGTACCCATTCCCAGTGAGGGCACTGTTTTCTTGACATTAGAGCACTTATGTCCAGGGCAGCAATTAAGGGACCTTGGATGCTTGGCAGATAATCAAGGCAAGATAGGGAAAGGGCTTGAGAGCCATTTTATCATTCAGGTTAGATGGGGTAGATGAGCTACCCTATACCAGCGTCCACTGCTCTAGGGAGGCGACTCCTTGTTCTCGAAATTTAGTCTCTCTCTTTTGGCAAAACCCTGACAATACTCTGTTTTGAGGCTCCTACTTCAGACTCCAGGCAGACCAGCCCCTCTATTGACACTATCTTTCTGCAAAGGGGAACAAGTGATTTATTCTCTTTCCATAATTCACTTCTCCCCCCACTGTTATCAGCCTAGCCCAAGCCACCATTCTCTCTCACCTGGTTGTTGAAATGGCCTAACTGGACTCCGTTTCCATCTGTGTCCCCATTATTTCTCTCACTACAGAGTAGTCAAACAGATCATGTTACTACTCTGCTCAAAATATTCCAATGGCTTATTCTTTCACTCTGAGTAAAGGTCAAGTTCTTCAATAAAAGACAGTGTATGATGGCATGATCTGTACTCCCTCTCCTGCTTACTCTCCATATGCTCTTACAAGTCCTCATATGTGAGGGAGTACTGTCCCACCTCAGGGCCTTTTGCATTTGCTGTTCATTGTGCAAGGCACACTTTCCCCAGAAACTCTCTGGAGGCCTCTTTCACTTTTGTTGGGTCCGTGCTCAACTGTCAGCTATTTGGACAGGTTTTCCTTCACCATCTTACATAAAGTAGTACCCCTCATGCCAACACGCTGTTTTCCCCTTTCCCTGCTTTTCTGTCAGAGTACTTACCACCTCTTCCACTTTTTCTGTTACATATTTGCTTATCTATCAACCCCCATCCACCCCTGCCCATTAAGTACATAAGCTTCAGGAGAGGAAAGGTTCACTGCTATATCCTGAGCACCTAGAACAGTGTCTGGTACTTAGCAGACACTCAATATCTGTTGAATGAATGAATGAATTACAGTGGTGACTTTTCAAGACCTCATACCAGCTTCTTGTTCCTCAATCTCTTCAGATACATAGTGCCAGATCAACACTATGATACAGTTTTCATGAGTATGAGGAGCTACCAGCTAATCTTTATAGGGCAAGCCAGATACACTGCTAAGAGATTTACATGACTTTTCTCATTTGATCCTCATGCTATGAGGAAGCAAATACTATTTTCTCTTTTTACTGATGGGGAACTGATGCACAGAGAGGTTAAGCAACTTGCTAATATGTGGTGCAGTTGTGATTGGCACTCAAGTAGCCTAACTAAACCTGTGCTCTTAGCCACAAAGTTTGGGTGACAGGAGCTTCTGTGAGGCTTTGCAGCAAGTGCACCAGGCTGGACCGACCTAGACAGATGAAGACAGGGGGACTGAAGAGGGCATAGTGATGACAGCCCAAGGGAGAGAGAATTTTAAAAAAGGGTTTATCCCCTCATGTTCGAAGTTGATAGCTAAAGTTTTCATCATTAACTTAAATAGTTGCAATGGATGTAAATTTTGGCAAATTATAATAATGACAATTTAAGATAAGACTGTAAAGTTACTTTTTATAATGCATCCCACACAACATACATAACAATTGAATAATCACTATCATCCACTTAAAATTACACAAATAAGCTCTTTAACATTTGTTAATTGTATATTTTCTTTTCTCATCTCTAATTTATATTTATATTCCACTTCCCCTTTAAATGTTATCCAAAAGTAACTTTTTGTCAGAAAAACCTTTAATCATGTTTGAAATAAAAGTATGTACATATTAAAGTAGAATTTTAAAAATTTTCTTGTAATAGTATGGGTCTATCTATTAGAAAGAATTCTTTGAATTGACTAATCATTATAATTATCATTACAATGAATGACTAAAAATCTGCACAAAATAATACCAGAAATTTTAATACATAAACATCAAATGTAAAAATCTACTGGAAATACATCTCTCAGTAAGGTGGATAGGGCTTCCCCACCAATTAATTCATGTGTCTAAATGACTGTTTCTTACTGATAGATTTTTTGTTTTCATTGATACGGTGCTGGGAAATATCACTCACACAAAAAGCCAGGAATGCTAGTTTTCTTATAGGAGTGTCAATCAATTCTTTGTTTTCCCTCTGAATTATATTGCCAAACATTAAATAATGTTCTTTCACTAGCTGACAGTTCAATTAGGCCCACCACCAATTCTGTTGAAAGCAAAGAACTGGAAGCAATTTGACTTGCAAAATAATTTGTTATCCTGTCAACAGAATCCATCACTTTCTCAAGTGACTTTTAAGTATATGATTACTCTCATTCTGAAGCATATAGGAAGAAGAATTGGGAAATTCAAGATATTGTTAATCTCAACACATCTTTAACACTACAATTTCACTGTAATTTAAATATATTTTAGTTGCAGCTGCAGATTTAGCTCAATTCATAATAAATAACTGCAAATTAGCAACGCCACTCTTTGTCTATCCAATTAACCAAGCCAGATATATCTTGGGTCAGAAAAAATTTCACTTTTCAAGTCAAACAGATGTGTTAACAGTCGTTCCTGTGACCACATTTCACTTCTGAATTCCAAGACAGAGATATGGCATTGTGTTTTGATAGGAGTTTGTCCCTAGATCAAGTAAGGCCCTTTCAGTTCAGGTATTTCTAACCTACGCTATCTTTGGCTTTGCTCCAGGGCCCTCTCTTAGGCAAAATGCTGCCTTTGACTCATTTAGGGTGGAAGAGTCGAGATGTTTACTGGAAATCTCATCATCACTACCAACCGTTCTCTAACATGCCTGAATTCAAAACACCCCGATACAGGCCAAACGAGGGCACTTTTAATACCTAGTCTCGCTGTTCACTACACCTTTAATCTTAAGGTATTCCAGGAAGAACATACCACAGTCCGAAAAGCATTAGTTAGAGGAATGGTCTCTAGAGCCTGGGACGTCGGCTCCTCGTTCTTCCCAGCTATTTCAGGGCTCGTGTAGCAGTCCGTTCTGCGTTAGTTCCCGCTCGGTCCCACTACCCTGGCCAGGAAAATACGGCTCAGGCCGCAGCCCAGCCAAGCAAGCTCCGAAGCGAAGGGATGGAGTTGCGGCTCCGGAAGCTAGAGAGCGGAGAGTTCTGCCGCGCTGCGGGGCGCAGGACGTAAGCCGGAACCCTCGGCAGGAACTCGGCGTGCAAGGAAAGGGACAGAAAGTTGGTGTAACGCAGCTCTGCACGATCAGCCCGGGGCGGAGCCAGGGTTGGCGGAGGCGGAACGCGGCCTCTGGGCTTCCGCCCGCCTCTGGGCTTCGGTCCTCCTCTGGCCGGAAGTGAGGGAGGTGGGAATAGTCCTCTTCCGGTCGACACTAGGCGGCACCTGATGGACGTCGGCGGGGAAGAGTGTTTGAGTAACACTGCCGGCTGCGCGTAGGGGGTGGGATGGAGGCGGGTGTCGGTGCAGGGGCTCTCGGGAGGGACGAATATAGCTGTGACACTGCCGCGACGCTTTGAGGGGACTGTGTTGGTGTGGTGCCGGTGCACGCTTAAAGGAGCAGGCGGAACCAGATGGCGATGGGCATGTGGGCATCTCTGGACCCGATGTGGGACATCCCACCCGAGAAGCGTATCTTTGGGGCTGTGCTCCTCTTCTCCTGGACCGTGTATCTCTGGGAGACCTTCCTAGCACAGCGTCAGGTGAGCCTAGACAGGGCCCATGTAACCCCGATACGCCTCCAGCTCTAGGCCAGTCATGGTCTCGACCCCAAGTCCCTGAATGCTGCTGCCCTAGTACCCAGCCTCGACCCTATGGGTCCCTACTGAACTTCCTAACTTGGTCCGATGGTGGGATTGGCCTTGAGAGGACCTGGTGCTCCAGGGACGTTTTCTGCAACGTGATCGTGGAACTCAGGCGGATTAGGGCCTGGAGCAAGGGAAAGCAGGCTGCCGCCTTGTCAGCCTTTAGCTTTTGTGCCTGACCCACAGCTTGCCTAAGATCCCCATACTTCCCTTTCTTATCTTTGGCAGCGACCCATAAACCTTCAAAGGGTGATACTAATATTTTGCAATCATAGCTTCCTCAAAACGTTTGTATAATCATGTTTAGCCATAGAATCAGGAAACCATTTTCTGAAAATAAAGATTTCATAAGCCTTCCAAGAACCTGATCTCTTTTCCCTAAAAAAAAAAAAAAAAAAAAAAGGTATATGTTGTTTTATTGCCCAGACAGTATTTGCTTGTTTTTCTCAAAAGCGTCTTATTTTTGTTTAAACAATTAAAACAGTAAAGTAGAAAGGGAAAGTTACTCAGAATTCCCTGGAGATGAGCATAATTCACAGCTGGATGGATTAGAGAGCTGAACTTTTAAATGAGATAGATTTTAAATTGAATTGACTGCTTTATTGCCATCTCTCACTGCTGGTTTGCTTTACTTACATTCTTCTCTGTTGCTGAATTATGTCAACTATGATGGCTAGAAAAACCTTTCTTTTTTTAACCGCTACAACCCTTTTTCTTGAGCATTACAACAGTCGTTTTCCTCTGAAAATTTCTTCTCATTTTACATTCTGCATGAATCTTTAAATTGAAATTTTAGTTTTTCTATGTCTGTCAATTTTGGGTTGTATCTTGACCTCTATTTCCATCCAGAATATTCAAAGAGGTGTTAAGATGAAAAAAGCATTAGTTTCTCTTACCTAGTGTTCTCTGACCCAATAGCTTTTTGGATAGCTTCATTAGCACAGAATCTTGTAGGCCTGGAGAAGATACTTTGCAAAAAGTAAATACACAGGTGGGGTATTGAACATTTCACTGTTTTACTTTAATAATAAACCTAGTTACAGTAACTACTTTTCTGTAGTATCTTTACTCAGTTATGCTTTAATGTAACGCCTGTTAGTGAGGGTTTGGTAAGATGCACAACCATAAAGAAGCCATTTGTCATAAAACCATTTTGGAAAATGCTGAACAGTTACCTTGTTCGGTATCTGTTCCCTGTATTGTGTCTCGTGGGCTGAAGTTACCTTTCCAAATTTTATACAATGAAAAAGCTTGTCTTTCTTGAAGGCCTAATATGTTTCTACCTGTTATTCCTCAAATTTCTCTTAGTTTGGCTTCTAGAACCAAATGTAATCTGTTAATACTCATGATTAGCATATTTGCTTCCTTCTTTAATCCATGAATTTGTTTTCTACATGATAGAATGTATGTTACACATAAAGTGAGTGGTGCCTTTTCCGATGTTACAATTTTGGTTTATATATGCAAACTGAAATGTGCTGACATCCCTGATTTTAATCTTACCTAGTCAGCTAGCCTCAGATTCTCTGTTCTTTTACTTTCCTCATCAGTTGTTTTAGTGGACAGTGTGCTCGATCAGGTGCAACTTTTGTGTATATGTAAAGTGAATTCAACAGGCTTAAGAAACAAGTTAATGCTATAAGCCATTCACTGTTTGATCCTAAGTGACTATTGTAATAAATAATGAGTTGGTGTGACTATTTCATTAAAGTGTTTTCAAAATATTTCAGAGACGAATATATAAAACAACAACTCATGTACCACTGGAGTTAGGACAGATCATGGATTCAGAAACGTTTGAGAAGTCTCGACTGTATCAGCTGGATAAAAGTACCTTCAGCTTCTGGTCAGGACTCTACTCAGAGATTGAAGGCACTGTGAGTGATTTTGTCTTGAAGAGACAATCTATCCAATAGTTTAATACTTTGTATGTTTGTTTTCCTTTTTGTATTCTTGTGATACAAAAGAGGATATCACATCTACAAATCCCAGAATGCTTTCCTGGCCTTTGTTATTGATAGAATAGGTGTGGAGCAAAAGACTCAGAAACATAACTGTTTAGTTATGATTTCACTAACATATGGAATGTAGTGAACAAAATAACAGACAAAACAGAAACAGAATCAGAACAGACTGACAGTTGTCAGAGGGGAGGGGTGTTGGGGGGATAGGTGAAAAGGATGAAGAAATTAAAAAAAAAAAAAAAAACACCTCACAGACACAGACAACAGTGTGGTGATTACCAGAGGGAAAGGGGGTGGGGGGTAGGAAAGTGTAAAGGGGGATAAATGGTGGTGGAAGGAGATTCGACTTGGGTGGTGAACACACAGTACAACATTCAGATGATGTCGTATAGAACTGTACACCTGAAACCTATATAATTTTATTAACCAACGTCACCCCGATAAATTCAATAAAAAAATTTAAAAACTTTCTAGGGAAAAAAATTATGGAATATGGCAGCTGTCACAGAGGCTAATTGTGAAGAGCCTTATGTTGAAGGTTATTTTTGTAGCAGCCCCTACCTGTCTGCATGCCTCCATCCTTACTCTATAACCTGCATTCCTCGTTGCAACCACAGGAACTCTGAAGAACCATTTTGATCATGTTACTCTTCTACAGGGTGCAGTCCAAATTTCTTTGTATGGTTTATGAGGTGATTTTTGCTTACCTGAGCCTCATCCTTTTATTTCTTCCTGCAATTCTTTCCCCTTCTTTATTGTGCTCATACCCAAGTTGGTTTCCAATGACTCTTGAATCTTTTTACATGCAGGTATCTCTGTCTGGGGTGCCCTTTCTCTCCCTCTTCAGTGCTGCTCACTCACTGGAGGCTGATTAATCCCTGCTGTTCTATTAGGGTCCAGCTGAGACAGATGTCTTCTAAGGAGCCATTGGAAACTTCCCCTGTCCCTCAAGTCTGCAGAAAGTAGCATCCTATTAGTATTCCTGTCAGAGTACTTAACCAGGTTGCGTTGAACATGCTTGTTTAGTGGATAGGCTGGTCATTCCTTAAAGAAAGGGTTCTTTAAAGTCTGCTCAGCATTTTATACCTAGTGCCTGGCTTGTAATAAGCACATAATTCATATTTATTGAATGAAATGGTGAGTGACAGATCATTTTTATTTAGCAAAACAGGGCCAGTCTTAACCTCCGTGCTAAAAGAGGAGGCTGTGTGGTGTAGGCTAGAGCACTGTTTCTCTGTCCGTTTTTCACTTTCCTCCCTGGCCCCGACCATGTTCCTTTTTAGACATTTTTTTTCCTAATCGTCTCTCCGTGAAATTTTAATACCACAGATACACTGTACATCTGTTTCTGTACCATATGCATGTGTATATGTGCTTATAAAGTAAGATTTTTTCTACCCCAAAACCCATTTCTTGGTTTTCCATCCCCAGAAACAATTGAAAGTGCACAGTGTAGAAGTTAAGAGCAGACTCTGGCTTGAGTTTGAATCTTAGCTCTACCATACCGACTATGTGACTGCAAGCAAGTCACTCAATATTTTTCTAGCTCAGTTTTCTCATCTGCTAAAATTGCATGGTAATATTAGTTAATATTAGTTCCTCATTCATAGTGGTGTTGAGAGGATTAAATGAGTTAATATTTGTAAGATGCTTAGAACAGTGCCTGATCCATTGTAAGTGCACCATAAGCGTTGGCTGTTACTAGTTTCATCATTACGATCATGCTTATTATCCGTTCCTCCAGAGCTCTTTTAGGGCCCCAGTACCACTAAGGGAAAGATTCCTACATTGAAAGTAGTTGAGATCAGCTATCAGTTAAAGAGAAGAAGCTGACTGTTGGTAGCTTTGGTAAATGATGACAAAATTATTTATCCAGTCACAAAATCTGCCTTGACAGACATGGAGTAGTAAGACTAATGCAGTTAGAACCAGGTTATTAGAAACCTTTCCCATTTCCTCAACATGATGGAAAATGGCAAAACTTCTGGAAGAGTTATGTCTTAGAATTAATAAATGATCTGAAAACTAAAATTGCAGTGGCTTTTGGAATAGATGGTGAATACTAGTTATTAGTCTTTTCAGTATTGATTTTTTTAAATTATATTTTTACTAGTCTAAGCCAAGTTTAGTTACTGCGATACTGAAGATTAGTGTTAAAATTTGATGCCTTCCACCCTGGCCAAGTAGCCCAGTTGGTTGGAGCATTGTCCTGTACACCAAAAGGTTGTAAGTTTGATTCCCAGTCAGGGCACATGCCTAGATTGCGGGTTCGATCCCCAGTGGGACCATGTGCTGGAGGCAACCGATCAGTGTTTCTCACATCGATATATTTTTTCTCTCTCTCCCTTCTTCTCTCCCTCTAAAGCCAATAAAACATATCTTTAAGAACAAAACAAAACAAAACTTGATGCCTTCCTACCACTCTAGGAAAACCAGCATTATTGAGGATTGTATTTGATTTTGATTAATTTATCTGAAGCATTTCTTCTGTTAGGGACAGTACCTGAGTAGGAAATCAGCCCTCAGAGAGAGAGGGATGGAAGTGGAGATGGGAAACTTAGACACTGTCACCTTCCCTCACTGATGTGTGACTCTTTGAGGTCCTTTGACTTACCCCCAGAAGGCCATTATAAAATGGCAGGAAAAGTATCTTCAGTCTCCTTGTTGTCATTAGTAAAACAGCTCCAGGAGAGATGGGTGACAGCTTGGTCATTTTGGCCGGTGACCATGGGAGTGGCCCCACTTGTCCCAGGGGGAAGGAGTGGGGAGTGCGTGTGTGGAACAGGAGCTTTGTGATCTGCTGTGGCTCAGACCAGAAGCAGTACTGATGGGCGAACCTGGGAACAGCAGTGGTCACCATTGTAATGGTGTGTGTGCAGCGGTTTCTACTTCATACACTGTTTCTGTTGTATTGTTTGACGTTCATAATAGTGCTCTGAGGTAGAAAGTGTAGGCGTTATCATTCCCTTTTTATGGGTGAGAAAATGAAGTCTCAGAGAAATTAAATGGCTGGTCCATATATTAAAGACCAGGTGACTCTAGAACTGGGTTCCAAACTCCACTCTTCTGAATCTTTAAAATTACATTGAAGAAACCATTCTCGAAACTCTAGGGACTGCAGCATGAATGTGCTAAATTTATCCTTGGGGAATTAGTAGCTACATTGACCAACAGATGAGGAAGCGCTTTGTGTTAACTTTGAAGTCCTTTTCTGTTTGAAAAAAGTTCACTAATGCCTGTGTTGTGCTGATAAAAATCAATAGGCATGTACCCTTTGGTCATGAAGAACAAGTGCAATTTAGACTTTTTATTTTTTGTCTTGGTACTTTCTACCTGGGGGAACATAAGCAGAGGCCTTGTGTGACCACGGGTGCCACTGTTCACACAGATGTGAAAGAGCGCCCAGAGAGAAGTTGCCCAGCCTCTCTGAGACCGACTTCCCTGACATCTCATGGATGTCCTCTAAGAAATGGAATGGCTAGGGAGTAGAGTAGGGCAGAGTAGAAGAGCCCAAATTGTTGCTTCTTTAATTTCTGCGTGGTTCTGGGTGAGTAGTTTAGCATCTTTGAGCCTCACTTTTCTCCTCTTTACCATGAGAAGTATGTAGATATTAAACCAGATCACATATGGTTGTGGCAAGGACTGAGTAACATAATGTAAATGAACACCTACTACTGTGCTTAATACAGCAATTACTATGGTAATTACAGCAATTGCCATATTGCCTAAAGAGAGCAATATGGTCTCTTTAGGCAAATTAACCTTTCTGAGTTTCAGTTGCCTCATCTGTAAAATAGAGATGACTATGCTCTTGCCCTGCTTGCTTTTCAAGACTTCAGTGATGGAATATATATAAAAGCACTGGACTTGTTTTTGCTGAGATCATCAGTTCTCCTTGTAGGACATCCCCAGGAGCATGCTCAGTGAGATGGTCAGTATAGAGGAAGTTTACTGTTCACTGTGCTTTGGTTTTCATTCCCCAGAGCGTGCTAAACAGGTTGCAATAGCAGTATCCAAATGCATTCATAGATGCTCTCAAAGTTCATATGAAGCTGCCCTTGCTATGTACTTAAAAGCTGGAGTTTTAATATTCCTTCACTAAAGGCTCAATAAACCCTTAATTCTGTGTTATTAGTATTGAAAATAGGATGAAACAGATGCCAGCCCAAGTCGATTAGTGCAACAAGTAGTGCATATACCATGCATTGATGCCAGAACGTGTCTCTTGGAAAAACAGGGTGTACGTCCATGACTGATGTACACCCTGTTAATTGTAGTAACGTGGAAATAGCTGAACCTAGAGCTAAGGGAGCCTTTAAAAGCAATTTATTAAAATAGTGATTTTCAAATTTTGGTATATATCAGATTTTTCTGGAGATTGCTAGGCTCATTTCTACTTTCTGATTCAGTAGTTCTGGGCTGGAGTCCCAGAAATTTGCATTTCTAACACTCCTGGGCGATGCTGATGCTGCTGTCCAGAGACCATATTTGAGACCCATGCTATTAAGCCAACCCAGCTTACTGGTAAAAATCTAAAAAGATGGACAGCACCAAGTGAGAGTAAGGTTGTGGGGAAACAGGAACACTCAGATACTGCTGATGGAAGTATAATTTGGTATAAATACTTTAGAGAACAAGCCGGTAAACACTGAATAAAGTTAAAACTCACCAAGGATAGATCTAAAAAATGTAGAGTGTAAAAAGCAAGTTGTACAATATCAAGTCATTTATACACATTCTTAAAAAGCATGTATAAACAAACCACTGTACTATTTACAGATTCATATATAAAAGTGCAGAGTCGATTGAGAGGACACACATGAGCTACACTGTAGTGCCCCAGACCCTTGGAGCACGAGATGCCGTGACTGAGCCGGTGGGAGAGTGAGCGTCTGCCCCTGGAGTGCGGGCACTGTGTTCTTGAGGCTCCACGGAGAGGAACAATAAACGGATTCCTCTTAACAAAATGAGTCCCACAAACTCAGTATCTGTTGTGAGAAATGGTGTTTCTTCAACATGTATTCTTCTCAAATTTTAAGAGCTGCTGCTTCATTTGAACATCCACGTGATTTGGCGAATACCTTTCTTCACTGTATCTGTCTGAGACAAAGGGTGTGCTGAGAAGGGGGCCTGCCTCTCTGAAAGCCTGCCTCCTGCCTCAGGAGTCACCTTTACCTGACCTGGAGGAGGCTCAGACAGCCCAGTCTGCCCCAGTTCGTTGAGTGGACACGACCCTCACTTATACCAATACTTAACACTTTTTCCTGCCAGAAGAGGTTATTTCCTGTTAAGGAGAAGCCAGTTATGGAGCCATAAAGCTTGGTTCGGATTCCATTTCTGTCACTCATGAGCTGTGGGAGTTGAGACAAGTTTTTCAGCCTTTCTAAGCTTGTTTCCTGGCTGTGGCCTAGCGATGTCATGGGAAGTTTGTCTGCACTGGCTGCAGCGTCTTCAGCAGACATGACTGGACAGGGAGCCTGGGCCCTGTCTCTTGGTGGAGTGGAAAATTTGAGCCAGTGAAGCCAAATCCTTATAGAAGGCAGCATGTAATTATTTTTTTAATCCTTTGTTGTGGTCTTTTGGCAAAAGCTGTTTTTAAATAGCTTTATGGAGATATATAATTTATATATCATACAATTCATCCATATAAAATGTACAGGCAAAAACCTTTTAACAGTCTAAATTTAGTATCTCAATTGGTTTGTATTCATCGAAATGCATATTTTATCCTCAATGAGATGGGTCCTTTTTTGTTTATAACATGATAGTTTCTGGTACTGCTCAAATGTGAGCAAAGTATGCTTTGTTTTATAGCTTATTCTTCTCTTTGGAGGAATCCCTTATCTCTGGAGACTTTCTGGACGGTTCTGTGGTAGTGCTGGCTTTGGACCAGAATATGAGGTATGTATACCCTCTTCTTGACTTCCTTGGCTGTAAAGCGGTGCCTGGCCTTTGAGTGCTCGTTTCGTTTGTGAGCCAGTCATCTGCATCACAGACACGAGGGAACCGGGCAGGGTAGTCTCTAGTGAGGCAGCTGCTTCTCAGAACGACTCTATGCGATGAATGGGGAAGCATGAATGTTGATGAGCAGATTCTCTGTGCCACACAACTGAGCAGATGCTTCAGACAAAGACAGAGTGTGTATCTCCTACAGTTTCCATTGAGCTGCTTGGCTTGGCCACCTACCCTTCCAGGAACTGGAGTTTAGAGCAAAGCCTTGATCCTGAGGCTTCCCACCCATAATGGGTATTGGGACTGCTTCCTGACTTTTCCTTAGAAATTGTCAAGTCTTTTACCCCCTTCCTGAGTCCTTTTTGAAATGCTGGGTCTCTTTTACATGTATAGGTACCTTGTGCTTTAATTCAGCTCGTCTGATGTCCCTTTTCTGTATGTCTTTTTCTAAAGCAGCTAAATTCTTTTATGACCCCTTTTCCCATGACATCTGTCTGTCTTCACAGACTCTTTCTCCTGACCTGTTACATGTGGTGTTGCGGTTTACTTACATAATCTCTGCATTGTTTCAGAAAGGATTTAAGGTGGTTTTGTGTAATGTCACGGCTGGCTCCTTTTTCAGTTCTCACCCTAAACGTCACTTTCTCAGAGAGGCTTTCCCTCACCACTGCATCTAGAATAGAATTTGCCTGACGCTCTTTGTGTGAAGCATGTCTCATTTTATTTTCTTCATTAAGGCACTTACCACTATCTGCAGCTGGCTTGTTTATTTGTTTTCTTTTTGTCTCCCTGACAGGCATTTTAAGCTCTAAGGGGACAGAGACCTTTTATATACGTGTCCTTCACTGCTATGTCACTAGTGCTAGGACAATGCCAGTCACGGAGTAGGTACTCCATAAATATTTGTTGAATGAATTAACATAATTTATATACATATGTGCATTAAAAATATTTCTTACCTGAATGGGACATATTTTACATAATGTTCTGAGATGATATTTTTGCATTTAACGATGTTTTAGAGATCTATTCCTGTCTGTATATATAACTTTTTGTTTGCTTTAATGTCCACGTGTTGTTGGCTGTACTTTCTTGCACCATGCTGGTACACACAAATTTCAGTCACCATGGTTTAGTTAAATAACACCAGTCCCTTAGCAAGATGCCTCAGATTTCAGTTACCATAGTATATTATGTGAGTAATTGCATAAAGTACAAACTTCCCTGCTAGCTCTTTGGTCCACAGATCACTTGCAAATAACAGATGCTCAGAATCATCAGTGACCAATCACCTCACTTTTTTCAAAGTATGTCAGCAAGTGGTCAACCTGTCAGTTATGCAGTGTGCATGTTCTGTGGCCTACTGGTCTCCCAGCTATATATCTGAATGACATTTTACAAAAAAATGGGTAATTGGGAAGGAATTGGCTAACAAAGATGAAAGTTTAGCTAAGAAATGGAAAATGGTTACACCAAAGTGAAATTCAAATCTGACATGCGTGAAGATATAGTCAAAATAGCTGCCCCTGGGAGGGCTGACCCCACTGCCCTGAGAGAGATTAGACGTGCAGCCAGAGGAACTCAGTGAAGGTGATGTGGATATAAATGAGGACTGCGGTTTTGACGAACAGGATGAAGATGTCCCGGAGGTGGTGTACTGGTAGGAACTCTCACATTTGAGGACCTCAGAGACATTTTATGACGTTGAAAGCTCAGAGGGTGAAATGTTGAAAGCTGATACAAACTTTGAGAAGGCGAGCATTGTCCAAACTGCTTAAAGAAATAAACACTAATTCTTACTAAATGAGTGTTAGTTTTATTTTTCCATATCCTTACATATTTAGAATGGACTGTAGGAAATTGCCAAAATTTTAATGGTCACTTAATCATTTTTTATATTGATTATTAAGATACATTGATAAACTGGGGAGAATGGGGGATGTTTCAGAAAACAATAGATGAGCAAGGTCTGGATTTTCATATCTTCAAACCATAACTGTCTGTATGACTTAGGTGACTTTCATACAGTTCTTGTGTAATAAAAGAGGACTTATTTTAATACCTCCTTCTCTAGCAAGTAAACGTTGAGGGTATAGATGATGTTTCAAACCTTATATTACCCACAGAAACAAGCACATTGCTTGAGATCTAGTAAGTACTCAGCTGGTACTTGTAGATTTGTTTCCCAGTAATTCATTTTAAGAATGAATTAATATTACACTATAAAAACTGCTGGGTTGTTTTTTCCTCCTTGTGTTTAGATCACTCAGTCCTTGGTGTTTCTGCTGATGGCTACACTCTTCAGTGCGCTGACTGGTTTGCCATGGAGTCTTTATAATACTTTTGTGATAGAAGAAAAACATGGTTTCAATCAGCAGGTATGGTAGAGAATGTAAATGTTCTCTTTTAAATGTGAAGACCTTTTGTTCTCTTGTCTTCTGCTAGTAATAGTTGAAACATAATTTGCTATTTTAGAGCGTAAGTTAAATGAGAAAAAAAGAACTGCATATCGTAAAGAGCATAGTTTAAGGTCTTGCCATAAACTTTTCTAGCACTAATGTCTTGTGTTTTTCAGCTGATAACATTTAAATATTTATTTTAAACTATAAAACGCAAGACATTTATTGTCTTAGGTTGCCTAGCGTCATGTAATAGAGTCTCACTGCCTTTTAATTTTTTAAATTGCTTTAATAATGTATCTTTTTATATTCATTTAGAAAGTAATTTCTCAGTTTCTTGTGATGATGTTTTCTTTTTTCAGACTTTGGGATTCTTCATAAAAGATGCAATCAAAAAATTTATTGTAACTCAGTGCATTTTATTGCCTGTGTCTTCACTTCTGCTTTACATTATTAAAATTGGAGGTGACTATTTTTTTATTTATGCCTGGCTGTTCACATTAGTTGTTTCTCTGGTGAGTAAAATTCTTGTTTCATTTTCTTTTACAAAGTTCCTTGGTGTGATAAGTATGGTTTAGACTTCATTGGCACGTAAACAGTTCTTAAGAAGCAGATGAAATATAAATAGGTGCTCATAAATTCCTCTCTTGGTTTCTGTTTTTGGTCATTAAAATAGAATTGACTCTGGCAGATTGTTCTCCTTCTGTTGACTATTACAGATCCTAGAGGCTAGTTGTTACTTTTAATGATCCAGTTGTCAGGCAGTTTGGGTTATCCATTGATGGGTTGCCACCAGAACGGATGACATGGTTTGATCATGTAATGACTCTTGACTGAACTCCATTGCCTGAAAATCATGGCTGTTGTGAAGAGAAGAGATTGAAGAGAGACAAGAAGAAAAAAGCATAAATTTAACTGGTTTTTCTTTGCCCTTCTTCCTCCTTCCTCCTAGCTCCTTTTTCCCTCCCTTCCTTGTCCCTTCTCTACCCCTTCTTCTCTGTTCCTTTCCCCTTCTTCTCCCCTTCTTCCTACCTTCTTTCCTCCCCGACTATCACCGCTCCTCATCTCTCTTCCTTCTCCCTCCCTTTTTTTCTTACTCCCCCTTTATTTGCCCTCCCTCACACCTTCTTTTCCTCTTCTCCTTCCCATATTCTAAACTGCTTCACAACACAAACACTGCAACACAATCAAAATTGCCTGTTGACAACCTGTAGAAAATACCATCTGTCATCTCTTAACTCCACTGATGAGGAAGTTTATCTTAGCCTGAACTGCTGTGGTTCTTGTTGTTTCACTTCCCACTGGTGGGGTTGGGATCAAAAAATGGGCACTGGTTTGATTTACAAGTATCTGTTGCCTGGCAAACTGAAGTGAAAGGAAAGAGCAGAGGAAATGCTTCCAAAATGCTTCAGGAAGTGCTGTTTCAACCAAAGTGCACAGTCGTGACCTGCAGGTAATTGATTTTAGCAGACCAACCAAATAACAGACAGCACACAGTCAAGTTCTAGTAATTACTTTAGCAAAGACCTTGGGTCTATCACGGTTACTTTGAAAGGCAGAATTCCAAGTTGTTATGGGCTTATGAAGTGTCAGAAATCCCCAGAATAGTTTTGAATGGACCGTTTGACTTTTCGGTTATTAGCACCTAGAGACTACTCATTTTGATTTGACTCATCAAACACTTAATATCTGGTACGATATGGGGCTGGGAATATCAGAGTAAGTAAGGTAAGGCCCCTGTTCTCCAGGCTAGGATCACATAGCTGTGTTAATGTAATTGAATTTGTATAATGAGTACTTTTTCTTTAAGAACATATTCATAGGTTGTTCTGACATTTACTTTTCAGGTGCTTGTCACAATCTATGCTGATTATATTGCCCCTTTATTTGACAAATTCACACCTCTACCTGAGGGAAAGCTTAAACAAGAAATTGAAGTAATGGCAAAGAGTATTGACTTTCCTTTGACTAAGGTGTATGTTGTTGAAGGTAAGGCTACTGGGGGTAAGAAGATTTCATTTGACTGGTTTGTTTTATTTGAGTACTTTATTCTTAAAACTTTAATAAATGAACAAATCAGTGGGGGTTTTTTAATTGTTATCTAAAGGTTAGGTTTTAACATTTTGGCTTTTTAAAATTGATAGGAATAGATGACATAGTTCAGGGACATGTCATCAAACCGGTGGCCTGATACCAAATCCTGCTCTTGCCCGAAGCTATGTTTGGTTGGCTTTTCAGTACTGTTTTTAATTTTGGGCCAAGGCCTTTATTGCTCCCTGTTATATCATGTATATTAGTCTGATTTCTGTACTTCTGTTACCTGCCTGGCTCCTGGTAATTAATTTGGACTCTTGCATAGTCAGATTCCATTTAGCACTGGTTTGGGGGCTCCTAAACAAAACCGTTACTATTGGCTTTGTCTCCTTTAATGAAACTTCAGTGTGCTGGAGGACTCTGATTGCACCTGCAGATTACCAAAAACTGTACTACCATTGGGTAGAAGTAAACTGTCTTATTAGCCTACGTAAGACTACTAAAGTCTCAAGGAAGCTTACAGAGATGTAAAGTAACACTGTTGTGTGGCACCATGACTTTCAGAATCTGTACACTAAAGTCCATGTGAGTGAATGAGACTGATTCTTCCTCTGCTGCTTACCAGTTGTGGAATCCTGGACAAGTTGCTTCATCCCTCTAGGTTTCAGTTTGGCTTCCTCTAAACCATGGTTTTGGCAAACATTTTTTGTAAAGGCCTCGATAGTAAAAGCGTAGGCTTTGCAGGCCCCATGTTCCCTGTCACAGCTATTTAACTCTGTCACTAGTACAAAAGCAGTCACAGGTAGTACATAGACACATGAGTGTGGCTGTGTTCTAATAAAAATTTATTCATAAAAATAAATGGCAGATTGAATTGGGCCTGCAAGCCATTGTTTGCCCATCTCTCCTCTAAGTAAAAAATCACCAATTGGATGAAGGAGTAGAAACCAAAATGTATGTAATTGTGGGGCCAGGGGAGAACAGAGATGGCCATAACTGGAAAGAATGAATTGACAGGAACTAGGAGAGTATAGAAATCTTAGACTTCGGTTAGCTTCTGAGGTTATACAGCCAAACTAAATGTACAGTTGGAACATTTCCGTGGGGAAATGTTAGGAGAAAAAGCTAATTCATATTACTTTAGTCTCTGAGATCACTGCTCTTTTATTTAATATTAAACTAGTTGCACACTAATCAGTATGGCAGTTTCTGAGGGTCTTTTACTGAAGGGGCAAACTAATTTGCTGATCACTTAAGATATAATCAGATAACATGAAATGACAGTTAATGATAACAGAGGTATTTGATAGATGTGTGATATATACCATCAGTGCTATGTGGTTTCAGATGAAGTAGTCAGGGAAGACTATGTAGGGCTATAATATAAGCTAGGACCTTGCAGAAAATCAAGATTTGAGTAGGTGGAGTGGTGGAATTTCAGAGATGAGGTTGTGGAGTCAGTCAGTAGTCTTGGGTTTGAATCCTAGCTCTATCACAGTTACCTTGTGAATTTGAGCAACTTAACTTTGCTAAACAGAACTTTACTCACTGGTAATGTGTGCATGTATTGTTAATAATGTTAACAGTCCTCAAAAATATTTTGAATGAATGAATGTTCTTACTAACAATAACAACACATTACAGATTTGTAAATTAATAGGAATGTTGTAGTGAGGAACCAAGATTCCTGCTCCCAAAAAATATCAGATAGCAAGTGCTGTGTAAGGAATTAAATTAGTGTGAAGAATTACTGTGTAGCTACTTTAGAGTGGGTCATCAGGCAAGACCTCTCTGAGCAAGTGAATTTAAGCTAATACCTGAAGGAAGGAGCCATGCCTGCTGACATCAATAGAAAGACCTTCCAGAGCTTTGAATCTTTAGGAAACAGAAAGAAGTCCAGTGTGGCTGCCATATTACAGTAGAGTGTTAGGACATGAAATCTGAGACAGGCAAGAGTCAGACCACAAAGACTTTTGTAAATTAGGGGGAGGAGCTTGGATTTTAAGTTCAAGGGAAAAGCCATTGACGGTTTTTTAAAGATTTTATTTATTTATTTTTAGACAGAGGGGAAGGGAGGGAGAAAGGGAGAGAAATATTGTGTGGTTGCCTCTCATGCACCCTCTACTGGGGACTTGGCCCTCAACCCAGGCATGTGCCCCAACTGGGAATCAAACCGGTGACCCTTTTGTGTCAGGCCAGTGCTCACTCCACTGAGCCACACCATCCAGGGCACCTTTGGAGGTTTTAAGCAGAAAAGTAACATAATCTGGTTTGTGCTTTTGAAATAACTTGGTTTGCTATATGGAGAATAGATTGTAGGGACAGCAAGAATAGAAGCACAGGGAGCAGTTAGGAGGTTGTAGTAATATAGGTAGGAGATAGTGGTAGCTTAGTCTAGGGAAGTAGTGATTGATGGACAGAAGTGGGTATACACTGGATATGTTTTAGAGGTAGAGTTTGCTAATAGAGTACATGGAAAGGAATAAGGGGGAAAGGGAAACATCAAGGATAACGACCTAGATTTTTAGCATGGGCAATTAGATAAATGGTAGCTTCCTGATATTGGAAAAAACCAGAAGACAGCAGGTTTATGCCAAGTTAAGTTGGATGTGTTGCATATTGAGATAACTATCAAACATTGAACTAAGAATTTGACAAGCAGTAGTTAGTTGCAAACAAGCAGTAGAAACCACCTGTGGCTGACTTAAACGGGAAAAATATTGCTTATTGAAACAATATTTGCTAGCTTACAGAATCACCAGGAAAGTTAAGTTTACCAAGCTTGGAAAATGGGCTGTTCCCTAGGGAGACAGGGAACTCAGAATTTCACTGCAGAGCCAGTCTGAGAGGACACTTCTGTTGCCTCCTGCCGTTGGATTCAGCAGTTTGCACCCCTAACATCCCTGGCACTAGCACCTACACAACTAGTTCCTCACTGCCCTGCTTCTTTGCTAATTAGCTAACTATTCAGAGTCCCTAGTGGGTACATTTGATTGATTGAGCCAGGGCATGAGCTAGCTGCCAGGATGCTGGGGAAACAAATACCTGGTTTTTTAGAGTTCTCAAGTGACAAGAGGTCTCTCACAAGACATGGTGTGAATTCCCTAAACTCTGAAATGAGATTCCAATCCTGGGCAGGGTGAAAAACAAACATAAGAATATAAACATCAAGAGGACCCAAAGAAATAAAGTCAGAAACATAAGAGAAGTTACCACCAGCACCACAGAAATACAAAAGATTTTAAGAAATTACTACTGACAACTATATGCCAAGAAATTAGACAACCTGGGTGAAATGGACAAATTTCTCAAAATATACAAGCTTCCAAAACTGAATCAAGAAGAAGCAAAAAGCCTGAATAGACTGATAATAACTAGTGAAATTGAAACAGTGATCAAAAAACTCCCAGCACACAAAAGGCCTGGAGCAGATGGCTTCACAGGCAAATTTTAACAAACATTTAAAGAACTAACTCCTGTCCTTCTCAAACTATTCCATAAAATTCAAGAAGAGGGAAGACTCCCAAACTCTTTTATGAGGCCAGTATTATCCTAACTTCAACATGAGGTAAAGACACAACAAAGAAAGAAAACTACAGGCCAATATCTCTAATGAACATAAATGCTAAAATCCTCAACAAAATATTGACAATCTGGATCCAACAATACATTAAAAAGATAATACTCTGTGATCAAATGGGATTCATCCCAGGGATGCAAGGATGGTACAATCAATCACAAATCAATAAGTGTAATACACCACATAAGCAAAATAAAAGATAAAAATAACATGATCATATCAACAGATGCTGAAAAGGCATTTGATAAAGTACAGCACCCCTTCATGATAACACTCAGCAAAGTGGGAGTAGAGGGAGCATACCTCAACATAATAAAGGCCATATATAAGAAACCTACAGCCAATATCATACTGAACAGGCAAAAACTAAAAGCTCCCCCTTAAGATCAGGTAAAAGACAAGGGTGTCAGCTTTCACCACTTTTATTCAACATAATATTGGAAGTTCTAGGCACAGCAATCAGACCAGAAAAAGAAATAAAAAGCATCCAATTCGGAAAGGAGGAAGTAAAACTGTCATTATTTCCATATGACATGATAATGTACAGAGAAAACCCTATAGTCTCCACCCAAAAACTACTCAACCCAATAAGTGAATTTGGCAAAACAGTGGGATACAAAGCCAATATTCAGAAATTGAAGGCATTTTTGTACACCAACAATGAAATACCAGAAACAAAGACTTGGAAAAAGATCCTATTTACTATAGCAACAAGAAAAATAAAGTACCTAGGAATAAACTTAACCTAGGAGGGAAAAGACTTGTACTCAGAGAACTACAGAACACTGAAGAAAGAAATTAAGGAAGATACAATACAAATAAATGGAAGCATATACCATATTCATAGATTGGAAGAATTAACATCATGAAAATGTCCATACTGCCCAAAGCAATCTATAGATTCACACAAACTCTATTAAAATACCAATGGTGCCCTGGCTGGTATAGCTCAATGGATTAAGTGCAGACTGTGAACCAAACAGTCGCTGGTTCGTTTCCCAGTTAGGGCATATGCTGGGTTGTAGGCCCGGTCCCTACTGGGGGCCATGTGAGAGGCAACCACACATAGATGTTTCTCTCCGTCTCTCTCTCTCCCTTCTCCTCTCTCTAAAAATAAATAAATTCTTTTAAAAAAGATTGGCCGATAACCCAGGTATGTGCCCTGACTGGGAATCGAACCAACAACTCTTTGGTTTGCAGGCCAGTGCTCAATCCACTGAGCTACACCATCCAGGGCATAAATAAAATCTTAAAAAAAAAAAAAAAACCAATGGCATATTTCACAGATCTAGAACAAATATTTCAAAAAATTTATATGGAACCAAAAACAACCCCAAATAGCCTCAGCAGTCTTAAGAAAGAAGAACAAAGTAGGGAGGATCACAATACCTGTTATCAAAATATACTACAAGGCCACAGTAATCAAAACAGTCTGGTACTGGCATAAGAACAGACACATAGATCAACGGAACAGAGTAGAGAGCCCAGAAATAAACCCATGTCACTATGGTCAATATTTGGCAAAGGGGGCAGGAGCATAAAATGGAGTAAAAATAGTCTCTTCAATAAATGGCGTTGGGAGAACTGGACAGCTACATGCAAAAGAATGAAAGTAGACCACCAACTTAAACCATACACCAGAATAAACTCAAGATGGATAAAAGACTTAAATATAAGTTGTGATACCATAAAAGTCCTAGAGAAAACATAGGCAGTGAAATTTCATATATGCCACACTGCAATATTTTCACTGATATACCTGCTAGGGTAAGGGAGATAAAGGAAAAAAAATAAATGAGACTACAACAAATTAAAAAGCTTCTGCAGGGCTAAAGAAAACATCAAAATGAAATGGGAAAATTTCAACCATATGGGAGAACATATTTGCCATTGATACCTCAGACAAAACATATGAAGAACTCATACGACTCAACACCAGGAAGACAGACAATTCAATTAAAAAAATGGGCAAAGGACCTGAACAGACATATCTCTAAGGAGGACATACGGAGGGTCCAGAGACATGTGAAAGGGTACTCAACATTATGAGCCATCAGAGAGATGCAAATTAAAACCACAATGAGATTCCACCTCACACTGGTCAGAATGGCCATCATTAACAAATCAAGAAACAAGTGCTGGCAAGGATGTAGAGAAAAGGGAACCCTAGTGCACTGTTTGTGGGAATGCAGACTGGTGCAGCCACTGTGGAAAACAGTATGGAGTTTCCTCAAAAAACTACAAATTGAACTGCCTTTTGACCCAGTGATAACACTGCTGGGATTATACCCTAAGAATCCTGAAACTTCAATTCAAAAGAACCTATGCATAGCAGCAATATATACAATAGCTAAGTGCTGGAAACAGCCTAAATGCCCATCAGTAAATGAGTGGATCAAAAACTGTGGTACTTTTACACAATGGAATACTATGCAGCAGAAAGAAAGGAACTCCTACTCTTTGCAACAGCATTGATGGAACTGGAGAATATTATGCTAAGTGAAATAAGATAGGTGGTGAAAGGCAAAGACCATATGATCTCACCTATAAGAGGAACCTAATGAACAAAACAACAAACTAGCAAAGTAGACCTAGAGGCATGGAAACAAGGAACAGACTGACAGTGATCAGTGAGGAGGGGGATAAGGGTGGAAAGAAGGAAATGACCAGTCAAGGAATATGTATGAATGAATGGCCTGTAGACATGGGCAGCAGTGTGGGGATTGACTGTGGGAGTGGGGGGCTGGGCTGGGTGGAGGAGAGCAAAGGGGGAAAATTAGGACACCTGTAATAGAACAACAGTAAAATATTTATTTTAAAAAAGAATATAAACAACACATAGACAGCTGGGCGTAAGAGTTTAGAGTTCTAGGGAGAAGCCTGGGCCAAGAATATTGATATGGAAGTATCTGGCACAGAGATGGTGTTTAATACCATGGTTGAGGGAGCTCATGGCAGAGTCAGCATTAGAAACTGGGAAGGAGAGACCACTGAGGTAGGAAGGAAAACAGGAGAAAATGCTGTTCTTTTTGAGATTGGAGAAGAGTGTTTTAAGGAGAGTGTTCTGCTGAGAGGTTAAGATCAAACATCATAAACAAAAATGACACGGATGGCAGCGCCTTACATTTGCATGGAACATTTTGATTCTCAAGAGTTCTCAAATACATTACTTCATACCTCAAGTGGTATCATTAGTTCATTCAATAAACAAGCATTATCAAATGTATACTATATTCCAGGCGCTGAGATACAAAAAGCTTATGGTCTTGCAGGGACTTTTATTTTTCTAAAGATTTTATTTATTTATTTTTAGAGAGGGGAAGGGAGTGAGAAAGACAGGGAGAAAAACATCATTGTGTGGTTGCCTCTCAAGCACCCTCCTACCCGGGACCTGGCCTGCAACCCAGGCATGTACCTTGACTGGGAATTGAACCCACCACCCTTGACTCTCAGGCTGGCACTCAGTCCACTGAGCTACACCAGTCAGGGCATTGTGCAGGTACTTTTAAGCTTCAGTAAGTACTATATAAGAATTCCCTAGAGAGTTTGTTAAAAAAAAAGATTCCCAGAGTTTCTCACCCATGGATCTCGTAGGTGTTTCTACTCATAGGTGTTTCTAACATCTACATGTGACTAGCACCCTGAACTTACTTTGGTGTAAGTGTGCCGTGGGTCACATTTTGAGATAATTGGGCCAGTGGGAAATATTAAGATGTTAATTTAATTTTATTTATATGTATGCAATCTGCCTGCTTCCATAAATAAATTCAAGCAGCTTCTTGGAAATATTTTTAAATTATTATTTTTTAAATCAGAATTGGATAAGACAGAGATGAGAAGGAAGTGTAAGACCTCAGAATGATTCACAGCTTCCCAAATCCTAAGGTCCTATATTATTGGCAAAATTGGACCACTTTTGACTTTTAACATCCAAGCAATTAAACAAAAACTGAAAAATAAATAAGTAAATAAATGCCACTATTTATCAAAACTTTACCATATTCTAAACATACTGCCAAACATATTGCTATATAAATAAAATATACTGTACTCTAAATATACTACTTAAACATACTTTACATTAGAAATATGAGTGGATACAAAATTCACATTTACAGTGAGAGATCTCAAATTCTCAAGAGAAACATGTTTTATAATTTTTTAAAAAACATATAAGTAATAGTAGTTTATATGCATCAGGCTCATAAATAAATAAATCAGTAGTTTATATACCTCAGTAGTCTAATTGTTTTACTTAGACTTTCTCATGTAATCCTCAGTCCAATCCAGTGAGGAGGTAGATATTGGTTTGCATCATAAATAGGCAAGTGAAACTTAAAGAAATTAAGAAAGTTTCTTCCATTTACACAGCTAATACATGGCAGAGCCAAGATTTGAACCCAAAATCTGCTTTTAACTGCTAAATTCACTGCATATTATAGAATGTTTAGAAAATAAAATACATGTGTAAAGAAGAAAATAAAAACCATAGTTCAGCTACTGTTAGCCACTGTTAAAACTTTAGATATTTTTTCAGTCTTTTAAAAAGTAGCTCTAATTATTTTCTGAGTATAGAATTACATTTACTTTAAAAGCCCAGGAAAAGAGACAGAAGTGTAAAGGAGGGAACAAAATCTATAGTTCTAAAAGCCACTTCAGTATTTTTTTTAGCATTTCAGTATTTTGATATATCTCTTAATAAGCTTTTGTTTTTGCTTTTCTATTTACATGTACATTTTTTTCCATGATAATAATGGAACCACATATACATAAAGTTTTATATCCTCAGTATATAGGTGAGCTTTTTCCTATCTTGTTAATTCTTCAAAAGTATAATTTTGGGAGACTGCTTAATATGCCATTTCCATAGCTTTACCATAATTTAATCATTCCACTGCAGCTGGGTATTTTGGCTTTCCTTGTTTACTTACTGCTGTACAGCTCTGCTGAGCAGAAATCTGTGTGGGCAAGACTGCAGGTAAACAGACACTGTCCCGCTGCTGGTGGTGATGTATGTTGGTACAGGTTTCTTCAGCTATTAAGCAATTTGAAAATGTTAATGTCCTTTCCAGTAATTCAGTTTCTAGGAGACTTTCCAAGGACCCCAGACTTTTTAATTATTCTCCGTGCTTTGAACTGTCTTTTCCTTAGGATCTAAACGCTCTTCCCACAGCAATGCTTATTTTTATGGCTTCTTCAAGAACAAGCGAATAGTTTTGTTTGACACTCTACTAGAAGAGTATTCTGTCCTAAACAAAGACATCCAGGAGGAGCCTGGCATGGAGCCCCGCAATGAAGGAGAAGGGGACAGTGAAGAAGTAAAAGCTAAAGTTAAAGTGAGTTCTTCTTTTCCTAAGAGACTCTGGTTTATTTCCTGTGACAACTCAAAATAACATCAATTTCCATGTTAGTGTTGAATTCAGGGAGACTATCCAGTACAGCACATGGCCCCTTTATAATGTGATATTTAGGAAAGGTCATCACCGTTACTACATGCTAACTCTCTTGCAAGCTTTGCAGAGTGTACACATTAAAATTGGAAGCATAGACGGGCAAATTCTTATGATTATAAGCTGTCTTCAAAACAGGGACTTTATATATATTCCTTATGGGTTTATGATAAAAAAAAATCCCACAGGCAGGATAAAGAGGGGATAAACACTAATTTGTAGCTTCGTTGAGACAATAATTATAGACTCTGGCAATGGAGAGACTTGGATTTGAATCCTGGTTCTGTCATTTAGTAGCTGTGTGTCTTTGGGTACATTATGTAATTTCGTCAGTTTTCTTTTATTTAACAAATATTTATGAAACTGTTCTGTGCTGAGATACTCAGATTGGCACTAGGAACACAAAATTAAAGGGGCAAACCCTTGCTCTCAAGGAGCTTACACCATCACAGTACGATATGGTAATTGGCACAGTGAAGCTACGTATACTGAATGCAGTAAGAACACCAGAAAACACATTTCTTAAATCTGACTTTAGAGTCTGAGAAAGCTTTTTTTGTGTCCTTTCCTGGATAAGGTCAGCTGGTGCTGATTAGCAAAATCTAAAGTACCAAGACTCAATGGGGGGAAAGGAGACAATGATAAGAAACAACACAAATTTAATCAGAAACTGTCACCAGTATTTGTATGTGTGATGTGATCTTGGCTTTGGTGTCATTAAGAGACGATTTTGGATCTTTGTGATGCTGGGCAAGTAAGTTAAGCTCTCTAAATCATTGGTTTCTTTCTTTTTTATTTTTTTAAGGTTTTGTTTATTTATTTTTAGAGACAGGATAAGGGAGGGAGAGAAACATCAATGTGAGAGAGAAACATTAATTGGTTACCTCATGCATGCACCCTGTCCAGGGAGCAAACCTGTAACCCAGGCATGTGCTCTGGGAATTAAACCAGCGACCTTTTGCTTTGCGGACGACACCCAACCAGCTGAGCCACACTAGTCAGGGCTAAATTGTCAGTTTCTTAACTCAAAGGTGAAGGCAGTGAGTTTCACATCAGCACTGTTGATATTTGGGCCAGATAATTTTTTGTTGTGGGAGGATGTCTTATGCATCGTAGGATGTTTAGTAAACATCTCTGGCCTCTGCCCACTAGATGCCAGTGTAAACATCACCACGACCCCTTGCCACCCCAACAGTTGTGACGACCAGAAATGTCTCTGGACATTGCCAGGTATCTGAGGGGGGAGAGGTTTGTGGGGCAAGATCACTCTGAGTTGAGAGGCACTAGGGTCATGAAGATTAAGTGAAATAATACAGAGTGGAGCAAAAGTAGGTTTGCAGTTGTGAGTACACAAAACACAGTTACTCTTGTATTATTGTGTATTCATTATTGTATTATTTTCCATACAAATAACCGTAAACCTGCTTTTGCTAGGGCTGTATTTTGAAATACCTTGTAGGTCATTTTATATATTCTAAGTACCAGAAAATAACTATTGTTACTTGAGCATCTATTTTGACCTAAAAAGATGGTCTAGTAAACTGCCTAGTCTGTTACAAATATGTGGATGGAACAAAAGTCTGTGAAGAGATTAGGCAGCATTGAGAGAGGATTACCCCCTTTAATTTTTTATTTATTTTTTAAATGGGGTTTTTATGATGTTAGAATTGGTAGATTTGGTCTGACAACAAGTCACAGGATTTTAAGCCAGGAAGAAACCTGAGGTCATCTTATAGGTAGGAAAACTAGAGTCCAGAAAGGGGAACCCAGTCACAGCACTGAGGAATTGTACAAGTTCAGCAAAGTGTCCTGCTTAGGAGATACCCATGTGCAGGGTGGATTACATTCTGGCCAAACCTAGGCCATAGGTAGTGGGTCACTAATTTTAAGCAATGTAATAAAATTACTGACCTTTAGTATCTGTGAGAACAGTAATCTTTGGCTTAAATTTTTAAAGAGATTGGGTAGTCCTTTGAAGCATGTTGGATGGAATTTGAGTTACTTTCCTGGCTTCTCGAAGAGTCTGTTTTATTTCATCGATAACTACAAATATTTCAGCATCTATGTGTAAGTTACAAGGTGAAGATACATTAGACATAGTCCTACCTATCCTACCTAAAGAACCTATAGTAGTCCTGGCCAGTGTGGCTCAGTTGGTTGTAGCATCATCCTGTAAACCAAAGGATTGCGGGTTCAAGTCCTGGTTGTACCATATGCCTAGGTTGCAGGTTGAGTCCCTGATTCAGGCGTGTGCAGGAGGCAACCAATTGATGTTTCTCTCTCACATCCCATCTCTCTCTCTCTCTTTCTCTCTCTCTCCCCCCCTACTCTCTCTCTGAAGTAAATATAAATAAATAAGTTTTAAAAAAGAACCTATAGTAAAGGAGACTAGATATGTACACAAATGGCCCATACTTTAAAGCAAAGTATGGTAAATATACTAAGTGGCTGAAATAATGTGGCTTTCAAAAATTAAGAAATTAATGTAAGTTCTAATGGTCAGAATTATTTAAAAAGGATATTTGAACTAGATAGAATTTAACTTGGGGATAGGCCTTTTCACACTAAAGGTATGAAATGAATAAAGCTATCGAGAGGAAAAGAAAACTACACAATGGCTATCCTGAGATTAATGACTGAATGAATTCTCATAAACGGAGAAAGTTAGGCAAGGACCAGTTTGTAAAATACTCCTTCCTGAAGACATGGAGTGGGTGTTTCCAGTGGCCTGAGAAGTTTAGATTGACTTGAGTAAAGGCCAAAGCTTGTTTTAGGAAGATTAAAATTTGGAGGCAGCATATAAGATAGAGGAAAGATTGGAGGCAGGGAGGCTTCTAGGGCCTGTTGTATCAAGGTATCCAAGATAGGCATGAATTAATGAGGGCCTGCACTAGAGTGAAAGGTCAGAATCAGTGGAAGGGTTACAATAAAAGATGGATTTAAAGTGCTTGGTATTTGCTACAATGCGGAGTGAAGGAGAAGGTCAAAGATGGACTCAACACTCGTTAAGCTGTACTGCTTCCAGTAGTTCATGTCCCCCTGGTGAGATGATTTTATATTATTTTTTAAGATTTTATTTATTTATTTTTAGAGAGGAGGAAGGGAGGAAGAAAAAGAAGGTGAGAAACATCGATGTGAGAGAGAAACATCAATCAGTTGCTTCTTGTACACGCCCCAAACGGGGGACTGAACCCACAGCCCAGTGCGTGCCCTAACCCGGGTCAAACTGGAAACTTTCGCTTTGTGGGCTGAGGCTCACCTGACAGTGCCACACAGGTCAGGGCTGGTGAGATGATTTTAGACAGTATATCAGTATTTTGAATTTGAATAGCTATATATTTATTAATGTATATTAGGAAAAATAAAACTAGCATGTTATGATTTCATGAATATTGTCATTTAGGATGAGGCTAAGTTTTAAAAAGTAAATTGGATTAAAGAAGGATATTAAGCCCTGGAGTGTGGCTCAGTTAGTTGGAGCGTTGTCCTGTAGACCAAGGGGTCGCAGGTTCGATTTCTGGACAAGGCACGTACCCAGGTTGCGGGTTCGATCCTGGTCAGAGCACATAGGAGAAAGCTGCCAGTCAATGTTTCTTTCTTTCTTTCTTTTTTTTTTTAATTTAATTTTACTTTAATTGTTGTTCAAGTACAGTTTTCTGCCTTTTACCCCCATACCAGCCCTCCCCAAATGTTTCTTTCTCATATTAATGTCTCTCTCTCTCTCAAAGCAATGAAAGAAAATGTTCTCAGGTAAGGATAAAAAAAATAAAAATGGAAAAGAGATACTAACTAAGTAATCACATAGAGATTACACAGACGTGGCAAATGTTGAGTAAACAGCAGTTATTCAGCACCTGCTACTGACCCCCACTGTACAGTGCAGTGGGGGATGCAAAGATGGTGTTAAGTCTGGATGATGTAGAGAAAATAAATCGTTTCATTTTTAACAGAACTTTAAGGAAGAATGCTACAGTTATCTGAAATTCCTCTTAGAGATAACTACTATGAACCTTTCGAATGTCTCTGTACTGGCTATTAATATATTTTTTAAATGTCTAGGGAACTTGTTCCCTGGAATTTTACCCTTCGGGAGTCAAATGGAACACATAATTTGAACAACCTGTATCAAAAGCAGTTTAAATAAAGGGAAAATTAAAACCATATAAAAGTTGTACAGAAAAGCTGCCCTTTTGTAGAAGAAAACAACTATTTCCCAAGCAAGTGCTAGGGTTAGGTGAAAGTCTGCCTAGCTGGTAAGTGTAATAGAATAGAAGTGGCACAGGCTTCAAAGATGTGGGTTTGAATTTTACCCACTGTTCATTAGCAAGACGATGTTAAGCAAGACATTTTAATTTCTCACCCTGGCCAGAGAGCTCAGTTGGTTAGAGCATTGTCCCAATATGCCAAGGTTGCGGGTTTGATCTCCGGTCAGGGCACATACAAGAAGCAACCAATGACTGCGTAAATAAGTGCAACAACAAATCAGTGTTTCTCTCTCTCTCTCTCTCTCTCCTACCCCCTTCCCCCTTCTTTCTCAAATCAATAAATTTAAAAAAAAAAAAAAGACTTTTTTTTTTTTTTTTAAGAGAAGGGAGGGAGAGAGAAACCGAAAAACCTGTTGCCTCTCCCATGCGTCCTGATGGGATTGAGCCTGCAACCTAGGTATGTGCCTTGACCAGAATTGAATCCATAACCTTTCGTTTTTATGGGCTGTTGCTCCAACCAACTGAGCCACACCAGCCAGAGCAATTTTAGTTTCTCACCTTCTTAGTTTTCTTCCTCTTTAAAATGAAGATAATACTTTCTATCCTGCCCAGCTTAGTGTTGTGAGGATCAAATGAATCAGTGTATGAATTTTATATAAAAAGAAAAGTATTAATGCTATAGATAAGTAAATATGTGTGGTGTTTATTTCCGCTCTTTTATATGAAATCACTGTGGGAAGAAAAGAAAATCTAGTTTTGCCCAAGACTCTACAACAAATAAGCAAGTCCCCTTTTTCTGGAAGGTGATCCTTATTTAAGCTCTTTTCATCCATATCTTTGAATGTGACCCCTGTACCGTTCTGAATAGCTTCCTGAGTCCAGATGTCAGACCTATAGTCTGTGCTATCTGATAGAGAACTGGGTTGTTGTTGTTGTTTTTAATATTTATTTACTTAGGGAGCGGGGAAGGAAGGGACAAAGAGAGAGAAACATCAGTCTCTCGCATGCCCCTAACTGGGAACCTGGCCCACAACCCAGGCATGTGCCCTGACTAGGAATCGAACTGGTGACCTTTCAGTTCGTAGGCCAGCACTCCATCCACTGAGCCACACCAGCCAGGACGAGAACTATTGTTTTTATAAAAGAATTGATAATTCATATTGGGAAGCAGGTAACTAGTAAAAACAGAAGCCTGAAGGCTGTGCTAATTTATATAAAATGAGGCTAATGATACCTGCCTTACAGAGATGGAGATGAATGAACTGTATGTAAAATACCTAATATTCACTGTCTGGTGCATAAGCCACTAATAAGTAGGAGTTAGCATCATTATTATTATTAAACAAAAACAGCCATATTTTTGCTTATTACTGAAATAATAGAAAAGTTAGAAAACATCAATAACAAAATCCCTTATTTATTTTAAAGATTTTATTTTTACTTATTTTTAGAGAGAGAGCAGGGAGTGAGAAAGAGAGGGAGAGAAACATCAATGTGAGAGAGAAACATCTGTTGGTTACGTCTTAAAGACAGCCATATCGCAGCCAGGGACCAAACCCTCAACCTAGGCATGTACCTTGACTGGAATTGAACCAGCAACCTTTCGCTTTGCAAGACAAGGCCCAACCGACTGAGCCACACCCATCAGGGTCATAACAAAATTGTTCATGATCCAACTAACCATTATATATAATTATGTGGTTAGTTGGGTATAGGGGTTGTTACCAATTTCATGCTGTTAAAAATATTCTTGCCAAAAAAAAATGTTCTTGCAGTGAATATCTTTGTATGTAAGTCTTCAGTTGCACCTCTTAATTTTCCCCCTTAGAATAGATGTCTCTTAATTGGTGCATTAACTCACTACTCCCTTTTAGTGGGCATGCCCTGAAGATACCAGTACACATGTTTCTCTTAGATACTGAAAGAACTAGGTTAGTTATCTCATTCTTTTCTTTCTCTACCAAATGTACTCTGACCTATATTCTAATGTTTAGAATGAAAAGATAAAATAAATGTAAAAACTATCTTGCAAATATCTTTAATTGATCCCTTCTTGTGCATGTAACGAGCTTTGCTTTAAGTGGTCATTTTCCTTAAAAATGAGGAATCGGTGAAAGGGGACAAGAGGTGAAATATCTAGATTCCAATAAATCCAGCTGCCTGTGTTCCCATCAGGTTGCATTTTTCTAAACTGTATAAAGCGCAATCAGTTCCATGCTCATCTGTTTTTTTGCACTTCACCCTTTTAAGTAACAAGTTAATTTCAATACCTTTAGCCTTCACTTTCTAGAACGTATGTTTTCTAATTGTTTGTTGCAGGGTGCTCTATGTCTCCAATAGATCAAGCTTTTTATTATTTTGTTCAGATCTTTTTATCATTGTTGATATTTCATTTGCTTGATGTTTCATTGATTGAGAGGTATGTTAACATCCTTTATTATGATAGATTTGTCAGGTTTTCTTTACAAATCTGACAGTTTTGAATTAATCTGAGGAAATAGTATTGGTTACATAAAATTTAAAATTAATGTATACTCCTGTTAAACTGAGCTTTTATCATTCTGTTGTGACTTTCTTTAAGAAGGCTTTTTGCCTTTAAGTTGGTTTTGTCTGATATTAATACTGCTACCAGCTTTCTTTTGGTTAATGCTTACTAGATGTTGTGTAATCATTTTACTTTTCAAAAACAAATTGACCAAAAATAAAATTTACCATTTGAACCATTTTAAAGTGTACAAATTTGGTTGTTTTTTGGTGTATGCATTCGTAATGAGGTGCAGCCATCGCCACTGTCCCATTCATCCTTTTACTGCTAACCCTGGCACCCCTGTGTTTTAGATGTCTCATGCCCCGCCTGTAGGCAGATTTTGTTGTATGGCCTACAGCCCCTTCTTTTTTATTGACAAGCTTAGTGAGCCTGCAGGTGAAAGGTCCTCTTCTTTTGCTCTGTCCAATTAACAAACCCTCAGGGTTCTGCCCGGATGAGGGAGGAGCCATTGGCTTTTGGTGTGGAGCTAGAGAAGGAATCTGGGGCCCTAACTCCTTCTCAGACAGCTCCCACCCAGTCCTGATTTAAGTCACCCCACTCTCCTCCCCAGCTCCACAATACCCTGTGCTGTTACTCCCCAAGCCCTTTGAAGACTCTGGTGTGAATGAGACCAGTTCTCTTTTCTTCCTCTGCCCTCCTGCTTCCAAAATGTTGCTGTTGTCACTGCTACTGTTTGCCCCATTCTTGGTGGTTTATATCATTTATATATATGGAGGGGGAGATTATCATTTTATTGGGGGTTTTGGTAGGAATAAAATTAGATGTGAATGTTCTTTCTGCCACTTTAAATTAGAAGTCTCAATTTTTTAAATGGCAGTGTCTGGTGTATTTTTGGAGGTCATAAGTGATAGGTGCTTATTTGTGTGTAATTTGGAATATAAGAAAGATATAAACTAGTCAACATCACTGTACTTCTATCATAGAGAAAAAAACTGTTGACATTTTGATATACTGAATACTTCCAGTCTGTTTCCTGGATTTGTATATTTTTACATACACATTTACATTTTTTTCTAATGAGAATCAGACTGTTTTTAGTTTTGTTTCTTGCTTTCTTCACCTAATTAAACCATTTTCCCCTGTCAGAACATAATCTTTGAAACATCACTAATAGGCCGTAGCAGTTGTTCAACACTGTTCGTCGTGAGCGCTTCCCCATGTCACGACATGGGTTTTGAGAACAGATTTCCAGTGGGTCTATAATATGGCTGTCTTATGACCTTGTCATGATTTATTTAAATACTGTCCGATTGATAAAGATTATGTTTTTTCCATTTTTTCTAATGTGAATTAGACTGTAAGCTTCATGAACTCAGAATATGTCTTGTTCATGATTCTGTCTTCAGTGCGTAACCCAGCGTCCAACATGGAGTGGCTCGGAGAATGTTTAAGTGAATGAACAGTTTTGCACAAAAGTCAGATTGTTTCCTTAAGTTAGAATCAAAGATGGGCTTTCACTGAATTAAAAGGTATAAACTTTGTGAAGGTTCTTGATAATAAATTTGTTAAGGTTCTTAACAAATTTTCAATTTGTTCTTTGCTTCAGAATAAGAAACAAGGATGTAAAAACGAGGAGGTACTTGCTGTACTAGGCCATGAACTGGGGCATTGGAAGTTGGGACACACAGTCAAAAATATCGTTATTAGCCAGGTAAGTTTGGAGTGAACTTAACTGGGTCTTAAGCGGGACTTTGTACCTTTCTAAAAGGCCAGCTGGTTCTGGGGGATGGATTGTATGGGAAGACTTGGGAACCCCTCCCTGTAGGCTCCTTCCTGTTGCCTTACATCTGTAGGTATAAAAATGAGTTCCTTGGCTTTGAAGCTGTGTTGTATGGACACGCAATAGTGAGTGAGACATTAAATAAGTCCAAGTCCAAGTTCAAAGCAAGTATTTAGTCTAATAAGGAAAATCACTGCCCATTTCTTGAAAATAGGTCCAATGCAATCAGCTTACCATGAGGCTGTGGGCTGGTCCCTAAGGCGTGTGGTTACCTTATCAGGGCTGGGGTTGATTGCCTCTTCAAAAAATAAATTGGGCACCTAGCAGTAGCCAGTGGGGGGATGCCTGTGTTGTTGACCAACGCGCTGACTCCATCCCTACCTCCTTGGCCACTTTGTTCATGGGCCCCTCGACCCAGTTCTTGAGTGGCTGGGAAAAGAGATGGGTTGACATCCACAGAGCAGGCATCTTCTCCATGGGATCATTGAGAACCTCCTCTGTTATGGGAATAGTCAAACTCGGGGCTAGTTTTTTGCACACCCCTCTTTTCCAAATCTCCTTGTTAGCCATCCTCTAGTTCCCAAGGCGCTGATCATCCAGCCAAACCAGAGGTTGTCCACTGCCGGTGAATTAGTATTTACATCCTCACCCTAGACCCTCTCTGCTTCCAGACTGGGAGAACAGTGAGATAAATTTCTTAAAGTTCCTCGTGGAGAGAGTTTCCTTTTACCACTGTCTTCCAGGGCCATCCTCGTGTGGTACTGCGATGTCACAGCATTCCACCTTAGGCTGATGCCAGTGTATTGTATTCTTTGTAAAATGGGCTCACACGTTTACTTCCCAAGTAGATGATTATAGGGAACTCCGTAGAGTGAGGGTTGACTGAGGGGTGACAGATATCAGGAGTTGGCATACCAAGAGTATGAACCACCTGCTTATTTAACTTACTTCTGCCTTCGTGACCTTCTTCGTCCCCACTCCTGTATGTACCTGATGTTGGAGTGCTTCTGGGCATACCAGTTTCCTTGCTAGGTGGACCAGGATAGCATCCAGGTCAGGAGGAGCAGCTCAGGCTGCAGGATCATGGTACCCCATGGGCAAGAATCAGTCACTGCAGAGCCCAGTAGCAAAGCAGAAGTTGTTTTTCTAAAGGACCATAGGGTCAGTTGATGGAAACGGAGCACATAGTTTACAATTCTAGGGCCTTCGCTGTGAGTGGAGCTGTCCGTGTCGGATCTGCTGAGTTCTAAAGGCTGAGTGGCAGAACTGCTTGTCCAGCCTGGGCATCCTGCGCCAGCTGGCGAGCCTTGTTATGTGCTTGGGCCCACTCTAAGCTGGCAGCTTTTGGGTCATCTGGTAAATAGGTGGTACATTACACTTAAATATGGTATATGTGGCTTCCACATATACCATATGGCTTCCAAGATCCACATCCACTAAGGGAAAGGAATGGTATTTTACTTGTTCAGACTTTGGCATTTTTTTCTTCTCATATATTGTTAAAGAGAGATCTGCTTTTTTCTTGGACCTTTCTAACTGCAATGTTCAGCTCCATTGGTCCTAAGGAGAATTCAAGGGAAGCCAGTTTCTTTTGAGCCTGCACATCGAGGTCAGGTGGGAAGCCTTGTATCTGATGATAGATGAGTACAAACGAAGCCAGAATCCACTCTAGCTCTTTAACTTTTTACAGAAAGAAAATATCCCATTACTCTTGGCCACTTTAAACCCTCAATCATAGGAGACTCCACTTAAGCCTGTCTTTAGAGAAAACAATGTGTTTGGGGAAGTTTTATTTTTCTTTTTTCAGTGAAAGTAAAACCATAAAACTACCTAACCAACCTTTTCTGCCCTTACACTAACAGCATTCTTAAAGTCACACCATGATATCTTAGTCTGCTTTTTGGTATTACAGTGAAATCAGCTTAGTGATAACTTAGAAATCATGTGTCCTTCTTTCTAGATGAATTCTTTCCTGTGTTTCTTCTTGTTTGCTGTGTTAATTGGTCGAAAGGAGCTTTTTGCTGCATTCGGTTTTTTTGACAGCCAGCCTACTCTCATTGGACTGTTGATCATCTTCCAGTTTATTTTTTCACCTTACAATGAGGTAATGTATGATCTCTAATATAATCTCACACATGCCCTTGCCTGTTTCAAAACTAGGCCCCCTAGGGTCATGAAAAAAGAAATCAATAAAACTACAGTTTTAACAAGAAAATGAAACAAAGTCTTTCAGTCCCTTGACCAATACAAAAAAAAAAAAAAAAAGTTTTTCTGCTTGGGCAGAAAAACCCAAGCCCAGATAAACAAATGCTTGTTGCATGCTGTTAGGGAGAAAAGTGGAGAACTAGACTTTAGTAATGCAAACTTTGATGTAACACACCCCTCAGTCTTGGCGGATAGCAATGACCTGTTGGAACGCTATGTCCTAGAACGCTGTGTTCACCAGGGCTGGGGTGAAAACCTGCGCCTGAGGGGATAGAGCAAATAACAACTGAGTTTATGTGGCTAGATAAGGGAGCCTGCGGGAGAGCGTTTCTCTGAGTCTGTTCCCTGATCACACAGCCCCAGGGCCCCACCCCAGGACCCTCTGCATCAGAATCCGGTCCTCTGTGATAGGTGATGTTTAAGACCCCCTGCTCTTCGATTGCGCAGTAGTGGGACTTCCTACGTACGAGACGTAGATTACTGAGACTATTAACAAATCCGATGGTAATCACATGTTGTATTTGATTAGGCTTCCACATTAAATCAAGAAATAACATTGGGGATCTTGAGATATCTCCACTCAGAAGAATACTTTCTTAGGAGAAGGTTTTAAGATAAACTGAACAAATTCTATTTCTTCATAAAAAGGAAGAGAAGGGTAAGGCACCAGAAAAGAGAGGAACGGATCATATTTATATAGCATTGACCACATAAACTAAATAAATTTTCTAGAGAACTGAGATTATCTTTAAATTCTAAATGTTTTAATTTTATATATCAAGGTTTTGTTTTCAAATTATAAGAGAAAGCTTATTTAGAAAGTTACAGAGGTAGTAGAAATGAGCCCGCTGGGCTGTGTGGACTCAGGAAACAAGTTTGAGGCAAAAGAAGGGCCCTTGGAGCTTAGGAGAGGGAAGGCTCAGGTAACGCCCTTGGTGGGGGACGGGACGCCTAATTTTATATTTTAAGTTTTATTGAAAATATTTATAAAGTGCCCTACACAATTTGTTACTGCTTAAAGAGGTTACAGCCCACCTTATAATGATATTGTCATTTCTGCCTTCTGTCACAATTCAGTAATCAAGGACTCTGAATTATGTATGCTAATGACCTCAGACTGCTCTGCTTTTTCAGCAGTTATGCCATTGATTGATTGATTGATTGATTGAACTTAGTTTCTTGTCTCTTCCCTCACAGTCAGGCTGATGATCCTTGCTACTATCAATGTGACTTTCCAATAGGGTCACTATCCTTTGTAATTTTCTTCTTTAACCTGCCATAGCCTGGGAAACCAGATAGTCCTACTCATTAAGTAAGAGTTACTGGATTCTAACTGAGTAGAAGGCTCCTCTTGTAAGTGGTGTGAATGGTTATCCTTTGTGACATCTAACTGGGCTGCTCAGGGGATTTTGTTTTGTTTCCTCAAATTAAGTAGTTGAGTTCACTTCAAAACATGTCTAAGTAAATATGTGGGGTATTAGAATAATTTGAAATGTGATTAATCCACAGAGATACTAACTTTGAAAACCTTGGAGAGGCTCTGACTGGTGTGACTCAGTTGGTTGGGCATCATCCCACAAACCAGTAAGTTGCTGGTTCGATTCCTGGTCAGGGCACATGCCTGGGTTACAGGCCAGGTCCCTAGTTGGAGGATGTGAGAGGCAACTGTTCAATGTTCTCCGTCTCTTTCTCCTTCCCCTCCCCTCTCAGCAATGAAGGAAGGAAGGGAGGGAGGGAGGGAAGGAAGAAGGAAGGAAGGAAGGAAAGAAAATCTTAAAAACAACAACAACAAAAAAAAAACCTTGGCGAGCCCATAAGATTTGTTTAAAAAAGACTAGGTATTTAAACAGAAAATCTCATGTTTAATATTAGTGTTTAAGAGCTCATAATAGGAAAGAGATTTTTCCAGGGGAAATTGCCCTGTTAAAGAAGAGTTTGGAAACCTATGTAAGAGCAGATAGTTGCAGATTAGTATCTGTTTATGTCTTTATTTATGTGTTACAGTGAAATACAGAAAAAACAGTTCAACCCTAGCTGGTGTGGCTCAGTGGATTGAGCACTGGAATTTGGACGGAAAGGTTTCTGGTTCGATTCCCAGTCAGGGCATATGCCTGGATTGTAGGCCAGTTTCTCAGTTAGGGGCGTGCAAGAGTCAGTCTATCTGTGTTTCTCTCACACATTGATGTTTCTCTCCCTCTCTTTCTCCCTCCTTTTCCCTCTAAAAATAAATAAAATATATATTTTTAAAGATTTTATTTGTTTATTTTTAGAGAGGGGAAGGGAGAAAGAAAGGGAGGGAAACATCAATGTGTTGTTGCCTCTCACACGCCCCTACTGGGGACCTGGTGACCACGACCTTTTGGTTCACAGGCCAGCACTAGACCACTGAGCCACACCAGCAAGGGCTAAATAAAATATTTTTAAAAGAAAAAGTTCACCTGGAACACTTAATATCCAGACAGACCGATATCCCTCCATGCCTCCCACCACCTCAGTTAATGATTCTATCCTAAAAAGTATATTCAGGATTTGAAGAGAAATTCAAGCAGAATTCAGTTTTTAGGTTTGAACAATCTTAGAAGATATAAGGAGCTCCCAGACTTTACTTTGTTTTGTTTTTGTTTGTTTTGTATTTTAGCAGAAAGCAAATTTATTAATTGATAGGACATTCCACAGAACATGGTAGCTGGTCAACTCTGAGCAGTTCTTACGGGGCAGATACTTCCTTTCACGTCATAGACTTTATTGGGAAACTCCTATTTGCTAGTGCCAATAAGAGGTACAAATGAGAAACTTTTTAAGCTTTTAATGCTGAAGTATTTTAAGATAAGGAATATCTTGGTTTTTGAGACTTCCGGCCAAGATGGAGGCATAGGCAGACACACTGTGTCTCTTCTCACAACCAAATTAAGGACAACAAAGATTTAGAAACAAGAAAACAACCAGAACTCAGAAAATCAAACTGTTTGGAAGTCCAACAACGATTCATCCAGACCGGTAAGAGGGGCGGAGTCGCAGCAGGAAAAAGCGGAGGTGCAGACGGGCTCGCAGGCAGTAGCGGCTGGCAGCCCCCAGGTGCACAGGCGGCGACTAGCAGACCCCGGGCACGGGGCGGCAACTGTGCAGAACCAGTGAGGCCGCACAAGGCAGCTGGCTGACCGGGTGGTCCCACATTCACGTGCAGATAATCCAGGCAAAGGGGAAGCGGTGAAAGGAACTGGAATCTGAGAGTGAGTAAAGCAACCGCCATTGTCTCCTCTCGGACCCCGCCCCCACATACAGCAGCAACTGGGCTGCCCCACCCTGGGGAATACCTGAGGCTCCACCCCTCATACGTAACAGCCGTGACTAGACAAAACAAACAAACAAACAAAAAAAACCCATAAATGAAAATGGCTCAAACCGGAGAACAAATCAAAGCCCCAGAGCCAATTTATCTAAGCGATGAAGAGATTGCCAACCTATCAGATGCACAATTCAAAACCCTGGTAATCAGGATGCTTACAGAATTGGTTGATTTTGCTCACAAATTAGATGAAAAAATGAAGGCTACAATAAGTGAAATGAAGAAAGATGCATGGGAAACCAACAGAGATGGAAGGAAAACTGGGGCTCAAATCAATGGAGTGGACCAGAAGGAAGAAACAAACAACCAAACAAAAAACAAGGAAGAAACAAGAATTCAAAAAAATGAGGAGAGGCTTAGGAACCTCCAGGACATCTTTAAATGTCCCAACATCCCAATTATAGGGGTACCAGAAGGGGAAGAAGAAGAGCAACAAGTGGAAAACTTATTTGAACAAATAATAAAGGAGAACTTCCCCAATATGGCAAAGGAAATAGTCTTCCAGGAAGTCCAGGAAGCTCAGAGAGTCCCAAAGAAGTTGGACCTAAGGAGGAACACACCAAGACACATCATAATTAAATTACCCAAGATTCAAATGAAGGAGAGAATTTTAGAAGCAGCAAGGGACAAGGGGACAGTCACCTACAAAGGAGTTCCCATCAGACTGTCAGTGGATTTCTCAAAAGAGACCTTACAGGCAAGAAGAGGCTGGAAAGAGGTATTCCAAGTCATGAAAATCAAAGGCCTACATCCAAGATTGCTCTATCCAGCAAAGCTGTCATTTAGAATGGAAGGGAAGATAAAGTGCTTCTCAGATAAGGTCAA